>JAAGNO010011595.1:93362-116113 GCA_033439905.1 Ceryle rudis
TGTTGGCCTCTTCTCCTTAGTAACTACTGACAGAACCAGAGGAAATGGTCTGAAGTTGCATCAGGGGAGGTTTAGATTAAATATTAGGAAGAAATTCTTTGCAGAAAGAGTGGTGAGGCACTGGAACAGCCTTCCCAGGGAGATGGTTGAGTCACCATCCTTGGAGGTATTTAAGAAACAGGCAGACCTGGTGCTTCAGGACATGCTCTGGTGGCAGGCATGTAGGGGGTTATTTTGTGGTTTTGAAGTCGTGTTTGATCAGGGTATTTAGGTGGGGCTTTTTTGTTATGGGTACGGTTGAATTAGGTGATCTAGGAGGTCCTTTCCAACCATGAATATTCTGTGATTCTGTAACATTCTGTGATTCTGTGGTATAGTACAAGAGGAAGCAAGTGGTAGAAGTAGCAGTGCCTTTAAGGAGTCTTTTTAAACTGAATTGTACTGAGTGTACTAAACACCTGTTTGTATAGACCCCAAAAAATTAGGTACCTAAACTCAAAGAAAATCTGTTTGTGTTATAATAAATTAAGAAGTAGTCACTGACATGTTGAAGAAATCTTTTCCAAATGCAGTTGTCACATTGCACTGACAGAGTATTTCAGATGTGTAATACTGGTGAAAAATTATTTTCTAAAATGAGAGATCATATGTGTGGCAAATCTAGTTCATTCACTAGCTCTTAGATTTTTATCAGTATTAAAGAAAATGCTTAGGAAACTTTACATCTGTCTTTTAACAACTTCCCCACTCCTATATCCTCTCAGATATTTCCATCTGAGAAGGTAAGACCAGGTCAAGCTGCGACTGTATTTCTGCCTAGACAGTTGTAATTTTCCAGGATGTCCTGCATTTAGGAATCTTTTAACCTTGAGATGAATACACTTAGGGGTAACAGATCTTGAGGAATTTTTCTTCCATTAATTTGCATATACCATCTCCATTCTCCCTTGCTGGGCTCCCTTCCCTGCAGCCCTCCCTTCCTTTTTTGGAATTTGTAGTAGTATATCAGATTTTCACAGGTCAGTTGAACAATATATGAAAACAAAAAAGCTTATTTTGTGTGATTTGTGCCTGCAATTGGTAATCTCATTTGATGCTTCCTCATTTGTGTGAGGAGCAACTTCCCTACACATTCTCTTTGTTTCACTCATTATTTTGTAGGCCGTGATCCTGTACTTTATCAGTTATCTCCCTGTGGACTCCTTACTTACCATTTCTTAATTTTGATTAAAGAGTCTAAATATTTTTAGTCCTTCCTCATAGAGTTTTCTGTACAACTTTACTCTCCTACCCTGTAGCTTTACAAACTGTATACTTCTGAGGTGAGTGGGCTAAAAATATAAACTGTGTTCAAGTTCTTGAGAAGTATACATAACTCAGTCAAATGTTTTCTGTCTTCTTCCATTTCTTTCATTACAACCCTCAAAATTTGTTTACTTTTCTAAGCATTCCAGTGTATTGGCTTGAGGTTTCCAGAAAATTAATTGAAGGAAATCCATGATTTTCTAGGTAGTAACATATAGTTTAGAGCCCATTGGTGTATGTGAACAGTTAGGATTATTTTCCCATATACATTACTTCACTTTTAGCAACATTGATAGGGTGCCATTTTATCTCCCAGCCACAGCCACTCAGTATCATGACATTGTCCTGCAGTGTTCTCATGAAATTATTCTCTCTCTTAGATCATTTATGTATGTTATAAAATAGAGGTCCCAGGACCCTAGTGTTAACTTTTTCCAGTGTTAATATCAACCACTATGTAACTTATTTTTCTCTTTAACTATTAGTCCACAAGAACTTAGTTTCATTATAAATCTTTACTGAAGAATCTTGTAAAAATCTTCCTTAAAAAACAGGGTCAGATTATTATTACTATTTTCTGCTTGGTCATTTATTCTTTGAATAAACTCAAAACATATATTTGCAAGAGGTAAATTATGTGTTCCACTTTAAGTTCACAGCTATCCACAGACATATCAAGTCCATTTTTTATTACAGTTTCTACCATTTTCTCTGCTATGGAAATCTGGCTTTCAAATCTGAAGTTCCACAGTTCAGTCTGAGAACCTTTCTATGAACTGCAACTTTATTTGCCCCTAGCCATGCTACCAAGGACATTTTATGTTCTAAGTGCATCACTTACTGCAGTGCATTTTTTTTCATGTTTTCCTCGCTTAGAAACTCTTAGGTAAGTACCATCTGGTCCTTGCAATTTGCTACAATTCATGTTATTGATTTGTTCTTCATAAAAATGTAAGAATGACTGCACTATGTCAGACCAAAGGCCTATCTACCTCAGTATTATTCTTGGCCTATACCAGATGTCTAGGGAAGATTATAAGAAGGAAAGCTATTATGACAGTTTCTCTGAATTCTCCCCTGGCCTTAAATAATTTGTGGTTGAGAGACTGATGAAGCTCAAATTTTCTATTTATATCAAAACTCTTAATGAATTTTTCTTATGCAAACCTTATATTAGTTGAAGACTGGACTGACTTTTCACATCTGCAAGAACTCATGGAAAAGAGTTCCATACAGTAACTGTATACTGTTCTCAAAGAACCAGACCTTTTCATTCTGTTTCATGCTTTAACTTCTTGTAAGGAAACTTATTCCCTTTTCAGCATCTTCATTAAGTTAACAGACAATCATAAGTTTATAGTATTCCATTTTATCCATTCTTGATCATCACTTTTCCAAGCAGTTCCTTTCATGGAATTTTTTCCATATACTTATGTAACCTGTCTGACTACTGTCTGTCTCTAAACTTTGTGTCATATTGTTTTTGTGGTCTGCAAGCAACGTCCAAGCTACCTGCAATGCACCTTCTATTTTCTTTTTAATATACTGTCACATTACATAATCTCCCTATTTAAAATTAAGTCCCATCTCCCCTTACCCCCGCACCAGGTGATGAATGTTTGATTACAGTTTATCAGCTACTACAGAGTAGGTTTTTTTGGTAGTAAAATTTTGAAAAGTACCCTATTCAGTGATGTGAATAAGGCAAGCACTAACTGATGTCTCTTAGATTTGCTAACTAGCTGCTCCAAAGAGGAGCTTTCAGTATCTCTGCAAGAGATACTGGAGTGTCATCACCATCATGTCCTAACCTGATATTTAGCTAGGTTGTCTATAACTGGTCTGCTATCAGTCTTGATTTTTCTTCTTCTGTAGCCTTTTTGGTTTATCTTTCTGTGTCCCCAGTTACTGGGTCTATCATGATTTGGAGAGGAATGAGGAAAAATGTAACCCTAGTATTACCCACTTTCTGTTTATTTGATCATAGGGACTGAACACTACTGATTGATAGAATTACCTTATATCCTTTGTCATTTAACACTATGTATACTACAGTGACCCCAGTATGGCCAAATGCTTGAATCACTCGTACTTTGTAATTATGGCCTTATTACTTATTTTCCTTACATCATAACTGTAATATGACTCTTAAGGCAGTATCTTCATTTAGAACCAGGCATTCTAGTAGAATTCTCTTGCTTTTGGAAATCATCTGTGCATTTGGCCCTAGTGAAGTGACTCTGTGAGGGCTTTGTTGAACTAGAAAGAATATTAGATTCACTGCAGCCAAGGTAAATGTCATATGAGGTGGGTTTTATGCTTCGGGGAACATATTTTACATCAATGCTTCTCCACCTTTTTAGATGCATTTTCTTGCTCTCTTTGATTTGCCAACTATGATGGTAGACAGTAAAATTGATCAGGAACTGACTGAGAAATAGACTGTGCTGAGAACAGTTACCTGTTCAGTCAATGTCCTATTTTACTTAGAAAAAATTCTGGCAAAACAGACCTCAAAGAAGAAAGAAAGCTTTTCTGCCTATCACTGGAAGATACTGAGTTTCTCCAATTGCTCTCTACAGCCACCCTCTATCCTCTTCTCCTTCAGAAGAAATCATTTTGTTGACCATTCATTTGGTCAAGCTGAGAGAGAAAGGGGAGGGGATGTGTGTGTGAAAGTTCAGTCATCAGTCCAAAGGTTGGGGATAGCCCACTGTAGTCCATAAGAGTTCTCACTGAAAAATATGCAAACCCATACCTGCAAGTATAGATTAAAAAAGATTAGTTTAGTTTTGAACTAGTAAAGTTCTTACTCAACAACCATATGAAAACAAGACATTAATCTTGTATCAACTCCCTTTTGAATGATCAGAAAATGAACAGGAAAAATATTCAGGATAGAGAAACTAACAGGGCAAGCAGTGCATGAAAGCTGGTGTGAAAAAGCTAACTTAAGTAAATTAGAAAAAGAAAGAATAAAGAGATACTGACTGGTGAATTGTGTAATGAAGATGGATTGTTTGGTCCTCTTAATTTAGTCTCATAATGTGAGAACAAGAAGACACTTATTACTCTTGAGTATTAGCAAATTTAAAAGTCATAAAAGGAAATAATTCTTTATGCTGTGAAGAGTAAATCTTTGGAACCCAAATGCTCCAACATTCAGTTACCTGAGCAGTTTAGACTGATTTGAACTGGGCTTTCATGAGAATAATCATAGCTTTGATTGCTGTTTTGAAATAGGGGAGCATAATGAAATAGAACCACTATATCTATCATGCCTTTTGGGACATTAGAGTGCATTTGCAATTTGATTTCAAGAACACGTTCTGTCTAGGAAAACATTTTATAATGGTCTGAAGTTGGACTTTTACAAAAAGTTCTGACAGCTTTTGGTGTTATATGGCCTCTCAAAGAGGAGCTGTGGTATGCTGCTAAAGTTGTCACCTACAGTGGTAGATTCTTTCTCTTCTGCTAGTCATTGGATCCAGCACGCCACTCTTCCTGTGAGGACTGTAATAAAATCCCTCAGGCAATTGAGCTGACTACTATAACTAAGTCTTAGATAAACACTATCACTTGTTTAAGGCACACAAAATTAATCTTTCTTGTCTTATTGGCATTATGCTTGATGATATCACTCCTCATATTGAGGAATTATAACTAAATTCTTTTTCACTGGATAGTTAGTTCATCCACATGGTGCAAGTATCTGTGAGAAGTGTGTTTGGTAGAACAAGCTGCAAGTGGATTAAAGTGAAGAAACTGAGGTGAATGTTTACAGCTGCCAAGGGCAAACTCAGACACTAAGGCTTACAGATAAGTTTACACTGTTGGAGTGATGATCAGGTATTCTCAGGATTAGCTTCAACAGTCTATTTCAGTCCCTGACATAGTACAACAGACGTTGCACTGTTAAGTTCCCTCTGTTAACGACAAAGCCATCCCTAGGGCAGGCCAGCAGTCCCTCTAGTGGTATTATGTCAGGGGCATGTCAGAGGATGCTATTTAAGCAAAGTGCATAAGCCTGGCCAACTTGCAAGCCATTACTCACATACTCCTCCAACTTCTACAGCTACTGTGTTAGGAACATTGCAAGTTAGATCTGAACACATGTTTTTATTCACCATATGTAAGACTGTTGTATATGAATTTGTCAGGTCCTTTTTACTTCAGATCTATCTGCTACTACAGCCTCCTGGGGCAGCAAGTTCTAAATACTCTCCAACCCCAGGTAAAATGGGTATTTTAAGTTAAATCCATCTTGTAATAGCTTGGTACCACCTTATTCACTGCCACAGCATTCATGTATTTCTGAGTTTAGTGAATATCAGCTCTGCATTTCCATCTATCTGCCCTTTGCCTTTCTAACCCCTAGTCATATCCTTTTCTTAGTCATCTTTCCAGAAAGAATGCTAACCTGTCCATATGAGATAGCTACTCCATCTCCTTGATCATTTTAGTTTTTCTTCTCCATATGCACATTTTCCATATCCACTACATTCTTTTGAGCTACAGAGACAAAAAAAGGCACAGGCCACTAGCATGTAGCCATGCCATATGTGACCATTGCCACAGACATGGGCTTAACAATCCTATGACTTCTGCAGTTGTAACTGCCAGTTCAGAGCACATCCTAATTCACTTCTCACAAGAAGTCAGCAGCCTAAAATGACATAAACAGGGCTTATCATTCACTGTCAGTCAAACTTTGACTCTTTTAGTTTCCACTGATGACAGTTTGGTTCTGTTACAAGAAGGTGCAGCCAAGTCTTTCTTGTAGGCTCTTTCTTTGTCATACATGGAAATTGTGCGTCCCTGACTGCCCCTTACACCATGCAGGATTTCAGAGAATGCTACCATGTATGTTGGGGACTTTAGTCACACACCTAACAGCTAGAATTTAGCTTTTAGAGTTTGTGTCCTACCTTTCCCCCCTGTGACTGGGCCAATAATAACGAAAGTTCTCCCCTGAATCCTTAAGCACATTAAGTGTTTTAATCCACACAATTTAAAAGATAATAAAATTACCTCAGATTTGGGAGACTCCATTTTTGGGAAATCTGGTGACAAAGATAGACACTGTTACAGTCATGCACTTGTACATGATTATGGTGGGAAGGGTTCTGCAATGGGTGCCAGAGGATTTTTGTCATTAAGGAACATGTGGTTAGCTGAAGAGGAACTATGAATGTTAATACTTAATGAACATTCCATATGGACTATATTGTTCCTTGCTCTCTGAGGAAATAATGCTCTAATGGCCTGTAATCTGTGGAGATGGGCTCAAAGGCCCTATAGTATTTCCACTGTAGCATAGGATGCTTTAATGTTCATTTTCTTTGCAGTTCTGTTTCACAGCATTTACCCAACTCTGATTCCATCATCACCATTTCATGGCAATTCTCTGAGGAATTTATTAGCACCCTTCTTTTACTTGCAGAGTCATAGATCTCTCCATTAGTATCACTAGACAATTTTTTTGCTCTGCTTGCCCTTTCTGCTACCTACCCCTTTGCACTGCTGGGTCCAGCACTCAGGTTGTTGCTACAAATTAGTATGTTTTTTTTTTTCCTAAGCTGCACACTCTTGCATGCATTGACATAATTAACATACACAAATCATAATTAGCATGTTGGAGTGACCTCTTGGATGGATATCTTCTCAGCTTTGAACAAGCTGGAAATGTGTATAGCCATTTTTGCACATCTGCCATGCATTGGATGCTGACACTCCTGAGTGAACCCTGAGGTGCCCAGAACTGTCAGTGCCCTGTGCTCAGGGTATTAATTGGCCAGCCAATAGCATAGCAGCCAATCAAACAGCTTAAGTAACAAAGGCAGCATTGTATATTTACTCTGATTATCTTACTTTTGCCTAATGAAGCTGCTTTAAGGTTTCTCTCCTGGCAAGCATCCAAAATGCTTTTATCTGCCTGCATGCAGTGGGCTGTCAAGCTGAGAGAAAAAGCCTCCTTTGTGTGCACAGTCTGCCTCTTTTTTTCGAGGAGTTGCTGCACAGAAGAGGGTGGATATCTTTGTGGGTGCCTTGACTTTCATATATTGAAAGAGGCCTGTTAGGGTGTCTTTTTCATAAATGTTCTGATTTTTTTTAACTTTGATCCCAATGAATGGAATGTGTGTTGAGAGTGCATCAGGCATACGGTTTCATCACACGTGGCTCCTTCATTTTGATTAATTTCTGTGTCAGCAGTGATACTACTGGCCCATTGGTTATTTGCTTATATACCCTAGACCAGCATCTCCTGGAGATTTTGATGCAGTCCTTACAGAATACATTTCTGAAGGGAGAAAGAAAAAAAAAAAAAAAAAAAAAATTTAACCTGAGATGGAATCCAAATTACAATTCCACATCCAGTATAGGGATACAATTATGAAAGGAAAACAGTAAGAAGAATTGGTGAGAAGGTGTAAGCAGCATAAGAACAAAAACAGGTCTATATTCTCATAATAAAGTTTCACTAGTTTGTGTACTTATTTCTCATCTCTTAATCCCAGTGAAAGCCTGCTCTTGATTTCACAGCAAAATTTTTCTTCAGTTCTAGAGTGATCAAAAGCACTTTAAACAAAACTGTCTCCTAAAATCTTGTGCATGTTTCTTGTATTACAAAGATTGTATATTAAGGATTTAGTGGTGGCACTGTTAGGTTAATGGTTGGACTTGATGATCCTGAAGGTCATTTTCAAACAAAATGATTTGATGATTGTATGATTTTTTTTTCAATTATTTTATAACTCAAAAGGTATGCTTACACTCTTGTTTGCATATGAGAAGTTCCTTGCATAGTTGAGTGATAACAACTATAATAACTACTGGCTATGCAAATAAAATTGTGATGGAATGAGTCCATTCTGGCTTTAACCATGTATGCTATTTTCACTGCCATATGCCAGAGTACTCCGGTAGACTCCAGGTTTGATTTGCAGAAATACTGTTTTTTCCACTATTCTTTTTCCTATGTTTGCATAAAAATTTATAAAATCTGACTTCACAATTTCCATAGAAATAGAGCCTTTTAGGGGAAAAAACATAAAACTGATGGTATATATAAAGTAAAACCTCTACCATAAAGTCATCCTGATAGTATAGAAGCTTGGATTTGACTCATTCACCATTGCTTCTAACTAATAAATAAGTAACTTTTCTCTCATGTGTTAAGCTTTGAGTTACATGAGGCTATCCAAGATTTCAGCAATTGTCTTTTCTCCTTTTTTATAAGCTAACTTCTCCACAAAATTGAAACTAATTTGATTTTTTTAGGATCATTTCCTAAACAGATGCTGCCTTTGTGCCTCTGCTCATCATCATCAAGGATGGTGCCACCCATGTTGACACTGGGACTGATCTGTCTCTGAGCCCCAGCATCCAGATCCTGGGAGGGATGCACTAAGGGCCAAAGTCCTTAAAAGTAATTCACTAATCTGTAGAAAATGCAGAGCATTAAGAGAACAGAGATTAAATTGGTGGGAAGGTTGCAGTGACTTGTTCTCTGCTCTTTCACACTCAGGATGGTTCTGTTTTTAGAGAGGAAGGAATTGAGCTGCTAGCAGGTGTGCTGGAAAGCTGGTTACATCCAACCAACAATTTCCCTTTGGAGAGCCCTAATCAATGCCAAATCATCCCCATATATAGTCCTTTATCATATGCAACCTCCTTAATTTACAAACTCACATTTTTTCCCTGTGTAGTCCTTTTGATTTAATTTCTTTTGCACTGCCATGTATTTCTATTCTAAGTTCTTAAGAAATAATTTTTCCTGTGTCTATCTTGGTAGTGCTTACTGATATTAATAATTAATATAGCATTAGTGTTATTATTTTATTATTATAGAGACAATATCTCATGATATAATTTGACACTAACCATTGAGATGAATGAAGAATCTATTTTATCCAACAACAATAAAAGGTAAATTTTCATTAATATGCAGAATAGTTTACATTTTTACTATAATAATTAATTACCTAACCTTCCAATAGTTGCAACTTTTAGGAACCATAGCATCCCACACTGTTAGATCAGTTTGCTGGCTTTTATGAAACAGATAATGAATACTCTTCCTTTTACTATTCAGTGTAAATGTAATTATATTGTGGTTTTACAAAATGTTCAGCCACCATAAACAATGTATTACAGTTTATGAAAGACGTACCATATATGTCAATTTGTGTGTAGTGTGTGCCTATTCCAAGATACCAAAGGAGCTGAAGTAGGTTCATAATGGATGTCATTGTTTGCTTTAGGTAAAACAAATATATCTTTTTGGACCTGTGTGTATGGACAGAAAATACTGTGTGACAAATCCATAGATAAAAGACATATGCAGCTGTTTCCCAGTATCTCAAGCATGATGCAGTGCAAATAACTAATCAATTTTCTTTTAGGTCAGTAACAAGTCATGTATTAATAAGTAAAACCTGTTTCACAGTTACGTGCCATATGAAAATTTATCCTTTGGAAACATAACATGGTTGCTGGACAACACGCAACCTTTCAGTATCAGTCGGTGTTTTATTTCCAATATTATGTTAAGCTATTGATAACCAGCCCAAACACTCAAATATCTTAGACTGTTAAATCAACAAAATCTTTCACAACAAGTCTGTTTTTAAAAAAAAAATTAATGCAGATTTCAGAAGATTACCTTGAACTTCTTGTGCAATGATAAAACAAGAGAGGAATAGAACAACAGACAAGCAAACAAAGCTACCCCAAATTATGAAAATAATATAATTTCATTCTTTTTTTTCTGCATACCTGCTATTGAGAGGTAACTGTTAAGTGCTGTATCATAAGGGAACATTCCTTATCGTGAAACTGAGATAGATTATGGCTCAGTATTTTCAAAGTCTAATTAGAAAAGCTTGAAATGTTTTGTATTTCAACTCAATATTACAGTATCTTTACCCAAATAAAGTGAATTTTCATTTGTGGAGGGCTTATTTCACTATGAAATTATTTTAGGTGTTTGTACCCACCATGTAAGGATCTTTAGAAAGTATGAAAGCTTTTTTATTATTGTCTGCATAAAAATGTAGTGATGAGTTTAGGTCTTAAGTTTGATAGAAAAAAAAAGTAAAAGGTAGCTAGAACTATCTATGACTGTATCTATAGTAGCAAGTAGTACAGATCAGTACAAGCAAGATCTGTATCATGAAACTCTTGGCATTCATGCCCACACAACACACATATTAATGGTCCATTTGCCTCTGGCATGCATTTGGTATACTGCTTTTTGTTTGGTTGGTTTCACCTAAAAGTATTTCAGTTCATGTGCCTCATGGCAACTCCATGATGCAAATCATAGTACAGTAAATAGAGATAACTGTCAATTAAAAATGCTTTCCTGATACAAATTAAAACACACATATAGGCACATGTTCTGCGTCTCAAAAGGCATAAGTTGTAATAAAAAAAAAAAAAAAACAACCCAAAACAAAACAACTTTGAAAAGGCAACAATATAACCTAAGAATTAGCAGGTGTAAAGGAAACGTATACCTGTTATGGGTATCTGTGTACAAAGCTAATGAAAGTAAATGGATGCTGAAACCTGATCAGAAGCTATGAGTTGTAGAAAAAAAGAAGCAAGTGGACATCTGTTGATAGTAGAGCTAGGGGAAATGAGTAACTTCTTCAGAATATTAAGGAACAAATGGAATTGAAAAGCAATATTCACTGGTTTCTAAATGAAGAAGGTCTGTTAACCAAAATCCTGAAAAAGCACAAGTATTCACCGAAGAATTCTGTGTAGGGACAAAGGCAACATGGATGTAGTACACTCCCTTCCAAAAATGTCTAAAGAAAATATTAAAACCCAGCTTATACACAAGCTTGTAGAAGGACCGGAGAATTTGAAAAAAGACAGTATGCAGAACCATCTGCTGCTGAAACAGAGGATTTACAAACTGAAATTCTCATGAGTCATGTTGGACAAGAGCCCCTTTTCTTCTTCCCACATACTTTTCATTGCAGTTACATGTTTAGCAGCATGATATATGAGGGGAAAGAAAAGAATCAGGGAGCAAAGCAACCCTTCACAGATGTCTTCTCACTGCCTCTCCCCCCCAGATTACTCCTACAAGTTCTGCTTAGATATTAAAATATCTATGAAGGCACTGGTGAGAATCTGTGCCATCTAATGAAGAAAACTGACTCATCAAAGGAAGACCTGCTTTCTTACTATTTGAATGGGAAATTCCCTCATAGCAGAATATTTGTTGCCATGTAAACATCATGCAATAAATGACACAGCTAACGTCATCCACTATTTATTTCTTGGGCAATATGTTTACTATAATTCACTTGAACACATATAAATCTGTACTAATAGTTTTTTGCGAGGTGCTATGCTTGACTCAGTAGGTGTTAACTTTGATTTAGCAGATTAAATATATGATCTAGCAGTTAATTCACGGTTCAACAGGTTGTATAGCTGACTCAACCTATGAAGTATCTGGCAGTGGATTTTTTCCAAAGATTGGCTTATCCATTTTAGGATGAACTTTGTCTAGTTCTCCAGATGGTGCATTAATTTCAGTGCAAATTAAACGTTTTATCAGGAATGCATGTTACAAAGTGTTCATTTAAATATATTTATACAGCCTTTCTGAATTTTATATGGCAGAACTTTTCCTTATCAAAGGATTTTTCTAAACATTATCTTTCTATTAATATCAGGTTTTGTTCATTTGCAATGCTGAAATCTCAGAAACATTAAAAGATCTTTTTTTTTGGTAACAAAAGGCTGACAAAAAATAAAAAGAGACTGGGGAAATATTCAGGTTTCCAAATATGATGGTTCATCTTTGACAAATTGGATATTATTTTTTTTTTATTTGGTTTTAATTCTTTTATATCTTACAGGAGACACAACAGTAATTGAAAGAACCCATGAAAATAAAACAGATATTGTTTTGGCATGGGAAAATATGTGAAAAAAAGAGTAAAACAAGAAATCAAAGAGTAACATGGTTAGCCCTGTTGAATAGCTGGGGACATGTTGGGATTACAACATAGTTCTAAATCAAATGTTTTGATAGTAGGCAACATTTAAGTTTTCAGCAACTGTATCGATGAATGAGAAATACAGAATCACAGAATTGTCATGGTTGGAAAAAACCTCTAAGATCACTGTGTCCAGCCATCAAGAAAACCCCAACAAACACAAACAAAACAAACAAATAAAACCAACAAAAAACCCAACAACCTCCCCCTCCAAAAAAAACCCAAAACCAAAACCAAACTAAAAAAAAATCCCCCCCCAAAACAAAACAAAAAAACCCAATGCAAAAATGAACAACAATCAGCTGCCCATCCCATTAGAGCATGTCCTGGAGGGAGTTTTTTGAATACCTCCAGGGCTGGTGACTACACCACCTCCCTAGGCAGACCTTTCCAGCACCTGACTACTCTTTCCTTAAAGAAATTCTTCCAAATATCCAGTCTAAACCTCCCCTGGGGCAACTTCAGGTTATTTCCTCTAGTCCAGTCCTTATTTACTTGAGAGAAGAAGCTGCACCTACCTCACTACAACCTCCTTTCAGGTGATTGTAGAGAGTGATAAGGTCTCCTCTCAGCCATGTCTTCTCCAAATCAAACAATCCCAATTCCCTCAGCATCTCCTCATAGGACTTGTTCTCCAGACCCTTCACTAGCTTGGTTGCCCTTCTCTGAACTCACTCCAGCAACAAAATGTCTTTCTTGTGGTGAAAGGCCCAGACCTGAACACAGTATAGAGATGGGGCCTCACCAGTGGTGAGTACAGGGGCACGATAACTTCCCTTCTCCTGCTGGCCACACAATTTCTGATACATAGCATTTCTTACTGTCTTGTGTCACAGCTAAAAAAATAGAAGATCTTTCAGAAGCTCACAAACATCCAAGAAAGAGATCATTACACTGTCTTGTCATACTACCATCTAGTGGTTTCTACTAAGATCACTGCTCTGGGCAGATGTAAATGAAATCTTGACTAGTGAAATAGATTAGTTCTGAATCTTTTCTAAACATTTAACAATAAAATTATCTGTTTAATTATTTAATTATTACTATTTTTATTTATTTTCAGTTATTTATGAAGTACAGGATAATGGAATTCAAGCTGGTAAGTCAGCTTCAACGGGAGCCCAACTTCAATGCCTCTATGCAAATGCATGGAGCATGGGGAACAAACAAGAGGAGTTAGAGATGTGTGCATGCTACCATGTTATTGGCATCATTGAGATGTAGTGTGATGGCTTCAACAACAAGACTGTGAGAATAGATGGGTATAAGCTCTTTAGGATAGAGGGGCAGGGAAAAAGAGGAGGGGTGTCGCTCTCTATGTCAATGATCAGTTGGAGTCCATGGAGCTTGGCCTGGGGATGAATGAAGAGCTAATGGAGAGCTTATGGGTCTTGGTTAAAGGAGAGGCAGGGGAGGATTATATCATAGTGGGGGTCTGCTACAGGCCGCCTATCCAGGAATATCTAGTGGTTGAGGCCCTCTACAGACAGATAGACTTCACATTCACAATCCCTGGTCCTCCTGGGAGATTTCAACCACCCTATTATCTGTTGGAAGGACAGCACTGCAGGGCACAAGCAATCCAGAAGGTTCCTGGAATGCATTAACAACAATTTCCTTCTCCAACTGGTAAAGGAACCAACTAGTAAATGTGTTATGTTGGACCTTGTTCTCACCAACAAAGAGGGGTTGGTGGGTAACATGAAGCTCAAGGGCAGCCTTGGATGCAGCAAGCATGAAATGGTGGAATTCAAGATCCTTAGGGCAATAAGGAGGGTGTGCAGCAAGCTCACTTACCCCAGACTTCAGGAGATCAGACTTCAACCTCTTCAAGGATCTGCTTGGTAGAGTACCATGGGATAAAGCCCTGGAGGGGAAAGGGGTCCAAGAAAGCTGGGCAATATTCAAAGATCACATCCTCTGAGCTAAGGAACAATGTGTTCCAAAAAATAGGAAGGCGGGCAAGGAGGCCTGCATGGATGAGCAAGGAGTTCCTGGACACATTTAGATGCAAAAAAAGGTCTACAGATAGCGGAAGCAAGGACAGGTAGCTTGGGAGTAATACAGAGAAATTGTCCAGGCAGACAGTGATTGAGTTAGGAAAGCTAAAGCCCAGATAGAATTAAGTCTGGCCAGGGACATCAAGTGTAACAAGAAAAACTTCTACAGGTATGTCAGTGATAAAAGGAAGGCTAGGGAAGATGTGGGTCCTCTCCACAGGAGAGGAGATGTGGTCATGAGGGATATGGAGAAAACTGAGGTACTCAGTGACTTCTTTGCCTCAGTCTTCACTGTCAAAGGCTCTAGCCATGCTATCCAAGTTGCAGAAGGCAAATGCAAGGATTGGGAGAAGGAAGATTTATACACTGTAATGAAGATCAGGTTGGAGATCATCTAAAGAACCTGAAGGTGTACAAGTCCATGGGACCAAAGAAATACATCCATGCATCCTGAAGGAACTGGTAGATGAAGTTGCTAAGCTGCTTTCCATCATATTTAAAAAGTCATGAATGTTTGCTGAAGTTCTAATTGACTGGAAAAGGGGAAACATAACCCCCAGTTCCAAAAAGGAAAAAGGAAGATGCAGGAAACTACAGGCCAATAAGTCTCACTGTGCCCAGTGAGGTCATGGAGCAGATCATTCTGAAGGCTCTGCTAAGGCACATGGAAAATGAGGAGGTTATTGGTGGCAACCAACATGGCTTCATCAAGGGCAAATTGTGCCTGACAAATCTGGTAACCTTTTACAATGGTGTTAGAGCATCAGTGAATAAGGGAAGAGCAACTGACAACATCTACCTGGACTTGTACAAAGACTTCAACACTGTCCTGCATGACATCCTTGTCTCTAAACTGGAAAGACAAGAGATTGATGGATGGACCACTTATTGAATAAAGATGCGGTCAATGGTTTGTTTTCAAGTGGAGACCAGTGATAAGTAGTGTTCCTCAGGGATTAGCACTGGGATCAGTGCTGTTTAACATCTTTGTCGGTGATACAGACAGTTGAATTGAGTGCACCCTCAACAAGTTTGTGGACAACACCAAGCTGCCTGATGCAGTTGGCATGCTGGAGGGAAGGGATGCCATCCAGAGAGACCTTGACAGGCTTGAGAGGTGGGTGCATGCCAACCTCGTGAAGTTCAACAAGGCCAAGTCCAAGATCCTGCACCTGGGTTGGGCCAACCCCAAGGACAAATACAGGCTGGGCAGAGTATGAATTGAGAGCTAAGGAGTCTGAGGAGAAAGACTTGGGGGTGTTGACTGATACAAAGCTCAACATGAGACATCAGTGTGAGGTGCAAGACCTAAACCTGTAATGAAAATCAAATTATTTTGTTTGACTTCTTAGAGATTTTCACTGAAATTTACCATTTCATGCAGCTTGGGTATGCCAGGGTGCCAAATATTCATTTGTTTAATTAGAATTTTATTGTTTCTCACTTAAAATCATAACTGCAGTTCTTCATTGCAGGTGGATAATCTTGCTTTATTTTGCTTTTTGTTATATATGTAACATTTTCTATGCATAAGTGAAAGTTGGGTAGTTTCGGAAAATGCCAGGCACAGCACAGGGAGATATGAAAGAATAAATAAGACAAGGAAAGAATACTGTTGAACTATTGTAAATATGTTATAAATTTTTAGCTTTCCAAATTCATCTTAGCTTAGTAACTTTGAATTTCATAGTTATTATACTGAATACTGGCTGTACTGTGTTTGTATTTACATCTGTATGGATCGATAGATGTGATTTTTGCATCTCCATACTTAATTTTTGTAAAATGTAGAAATTAGAATCTACTAGACAAGACTTTTTAATTTATTGAAATTTGATTTGGAAGTTTCTTGCAGTATACTTTAGAAATGATGGTGCTAAGCAACTGTAAACATGATGTTGATGTACTGTGTTGTTGAACTATGCTGGAATGGTCTAACTTTTACCTTTGTAATGCATGACTTCTTAATGTATGACTAAAGGTATCAGAGGCAAAGAAAACATGAATATAAATCTGCTTCTGTACTCAAAATGACCCCTGATTTTATTAGTAATGGAATCTAAGTGACATCAACTTTTGACAGTCATGATCTTTAACCCAGTTTGATCTAAACCAGACTCCTTAGGAATGATATCATTAAGGTAAATCCCTGAAAGGAGAGAAAACCATTTTAGTATAAACCAATTAAGGGTATTATGTTACTGGGAATGATTTCACTAATTTTTTTTTTTCTATAAAGGACAAACAATTTCAGGATTGCAGGTTAATATGAAGACACAGCAGAACTTCCAAATTTTTTGCAATTGAATTAGATTTAAGCTTCTTAAATACATTATTAGTCTTCACATCTTTTAAAACATGGTTCAGAAGTCACAGCTGATTATTTCTTAAGTGAACATTGCAGTATAAACTATATTATTATACCTTATGCTATTAAATAACGATACACAGAAATAAAACATCAACAAAATAATCGTAACTCTTTTGTGCAAGGAATCTTCTCCTTTCCACCCTATCCACTCACAACCCATTCCACCTGTCCTATGATTTCATGAGTCTTTTCAAGAATTGACCATGCTGGGTTTGTTCTATGAGTTTGACTAAGTTGACTAAGAGTTTTAATGAATTAGCCAAGGTCTTTTTTTGTATGATGTGCCACACAAGATTATTTGAACTATCAAATATTGATACTAAATGAGAATAATAAAGTTTTGATTTGACACCAGAAAGATAAATCCATATTATCCAATTACCCACTTAGAGAAGGAGAGCTGTGAGCAAAAAATATGTGATTTATCCTTGTGTCTCATGTAAATTTTTTTCTCCTGAGGTTTTCCATGTTAAAAAGTTTTTAAATGACTGAATGGAAATGAAAATTGCAACTAAAATTCCCCCAATAACAAAAATGCACAAATAAATGTTTAAGATCTTTACTGTTACCAAGAAAAACATGATCTTTTAGTCAACTGATTAGTTTTGTCAGTGTTTTTCCCTGAAAGCAAACTGTGTACAGACGGTGTAATAATGGTATTATCTAGAGCTTAATCCTGATAGTTTTGGTAGCGTTACTTTTGTTTTTATCTTCCCACCAGGTGTTTCCAATAGTTTTCACAGTAAGATAACCCAATAACTGGTGATTAATGTAGCATCCTAAAGAATATAAACAATCCCGGAAAGAGAACTCTAAGTTCAAATATGGATGCTAACAGTAATTGCTTTTAACAAGTGCAATGAAGAAGTGAGAGGAAACCTAGTATTGAATTTTGTGTTGCCAAAGAGAAACTGACCAGCGATAACAGAAACATCAGAAACATAGAGTGCAGAAAGGTAGCACTTTGCACAGGAAGTATCATGAAACAGCCCATGTCAGCCCAGTAGTAATTGGGCCTTTGAAGTTTCAAATGTGAGAAGAGATGAACATTCATCTTTTAAGTGTGCTGAGTCTCAGGGATTACTTTTGGTTAAAGTAGGAATGTGCAGTTATTTGAAACCTGACCCTGAGGTCTCTAAAAAGTTTGGCTTAGGTTGTGCTAGAACTGACCTTGTAAATTTAGACAGCTGCTAGACTACTGCTAGGAGCAAATTATTACAGCAATTGTGATTTTCATGACTACCATAAAAGCAGAGGGCACCTATGTAAGACCTGTGGGGTCAACTTTCACATTTACAACATTTCAGAGAAGTAGAAGTGGTGAAATCTCGCGAGAATAAGGTACCATGAAGAAATTAGAGGTTCTGCATGGGCTAGGGGAAAAAGCAAAAAACCCACCGAAATATAGGAGGATAGTTTTTTCAAGATATGACTTATTCTGGTGTATACAATATTACTTAAGGATATTTTATATTTTTTAAAATATCTCAATTAGAAAGAATGTGCCAAATATTGAAAAAGCAATATTATTTTATTATATATGAAAATAGCAAACATTGAAATGATAACTTTTTTTTTAATGATTGCTTTTGTTATTAAGATAAGAAATACTTCTGTTGCACAGTGAGTCTTTTAGAGAAGAAAAATGGGTTTATTAAAATTCAGTTGATTTTCTTTCCAAGTTTGTTGGTTCAAGTCCAGACATGATTTTATGGTCATTTTGTTTTATGCCATGTCCATTGGCTGAAGTCTGGATCGTCCATCAGATATTGAAATCACATGTGCAAATCCATTGTTTGAACTCTGTAATGGTTATGATATGATTTACTTTTTTAAGTTGTTTTTTAAGCAGTTTTCTCACATGAAGATATGAAGATACAAAGTCAAGACTTATTTCTTCATGAAAGATTTTAGAATTTCCTGTTGAAGAAAGTTTTTTTTTCCCCTTGACATTTGATAACAAAAAAAAAAAATAGTAGTAATTAGTTAAGATTTTTAACCTGTTCAAATCTCTACCTAACATCTGATCATGTACTTTCCTCAAAACACTTAATCTCTGATGGAGACTGAATTTAAACACTTATGTATGCTCATCTTTCCTTATTCAACTTACTGACGAAAGACAATTCGCCTGCCTACCTGTCTTAATTTCACCTTTGTGACTCAGGTGTTCATCAGCAAATAGCCTGCCTCCTAGAGTTCACTCTAAAGAGAAGTACAAAAATTTGATTTGTTTTTATATATTGAGATGTGGTGGTTTCACAGAAATGTAGAGAACTGAGAAAAATAAATCCTTCCAGAATGTTGAAAGTTAATTTTGATATAAATAACATCACTATAATTTGGAGCTCTAACTCATAAGCTTCATTGTGCTGAAAGTGAGCTCCACCACTTCCCTGGGCAGCCTGTTCCAGTGCTTTATGACACTTTAAGTGAAGAAATTTTTTCTAATATCTAATATAAACTTCCTGTGGTGCAACTTAAGGCCATTTCCTCTTGTCCTTTTGTTTGTCACTTGGAAGAACAGACCAACCACCACCTCACTACAACCTCCTGTCAGGTAGTTGTATAGAGGGATAAGGTCTCCCCTAAGCCTCCTTTTCTCCAGGATAAGCAAACCCAGTTCCCTCAGCTGCTCCTCATAGCACTTGTTCTCTAGACCCTTCACTAGCTTCATTGCCCTTCTTTGGACACGCTCCAGCACCTCAATGTCCTTGTAGTGAGGAGCCCAGAACTGAAAACAATATTTGAGGTGAGGCCTCACCAGTGTTGAGTAAAGGTGTTATGATCACTTCCCTAGTACTGCTAGTCACAAGACTTCTGATACAATCCAGGATGCTGTTGGCTTGAGATTAAATAAGAATCTGAAAAAAAAAATGGAGGATAGTCATAAGAGGATAGGAGTTTTCTAAAAAGATTGACATTGATAGGCAGCTGAAGGAACAAGGAGGAGAATTAGTTCTAAGATTTGCCTAGGAAGATGTCTTTAGGCGTTTGGATGAGAACTTGTACAGGAACTTGTTTGAGAGCGTCTAGGATGGAAATGAATTTCCATTTGAATATAGTATTGAACTTTATTTAGCCCAGAGGTGCAAGATAGTTCTATTAGGTGGGCAAGAAGATCAAAGGCAATTTTTTTTTTCTGAATGGAAGACACTAAGCTATCCATATAGTATAAGGAGAAAGAGCCACAGGAGAGTTAGAAGTGTAGAGAAAAAAGGAAATTCATAAAAATGAACTCAGGACGGATCAGCAAACAGACTGGATTCTCTAGTGAGAATGTTAGATAGGTGTGGTCCTGGGTTTTGTCAGTTGTTATTTAAAATAAATTGTTGAGATCCTATGTGCTGAAACAAATAGAGATTTGAAGAATAAGCCAAATGTCATAAATTATTACATGGGCTAGGAACATGAGTTCCACTAGGAAGAAAAGATCTCTTTAGCCTGGTCATAGACCTGTTCATTAAATAAATGCCAGAAATGAAGAACATGAGTTTAGATATTTGTTAGAGACATTCACTAATAGTATGAGTACCATCAGATTAAGAGTGGAAGGATGAGCCATAGCTAGTAATTATAGAGTAGATCTTGCAGTACAAGAAATGGGCAGGTGAATGAAGGACAGAAGACATTGAGGAACATTAAAGTTCACTATTTAATGATGATCATAGGCTCTTCTTTGCCTTCTAGATCCATTAATACTGCCAGGAATGGTTTTGTATATTTTATACTGTTAGTCCCTTGTAGCTAAATACAGCAAATAACTCCTTTGGTGTCCATTATGTTTTTGTGGTTTTTATACTCGAACTGGAAGTATTCCTCTACATCTGTTCTTAATCAATCCTCTTCAGATTTTCAATAGTCTTTAAAGTGTGGGTACAGAAATTAAGTTTTCCAGAAGGTATTTCTTTAGTCTATATTCAGTCTAAGGTCACATCACTACACAGTAGCATTTTCTTGATGCATCAGGGAACTAAATTAAATTTGTATATTCTAGTATCTTCCAAAATTTGGAAAACTGATTTTGCTATCTTTACTGTCAGTAAGGCTGAGTTTTCATTTTTGTGGAATTCACATGTTTTGGGGATTATACAGAATAATGTTTATGGAATTCAGAAATCTTTGGATGAATTAGTTAACTGGCTGTGCTACCAAAAGATTTTGGATGAGTATAGATACTTATGTAGAAGCATCACTTGCCAGGAGAAGTTAGTCTGTATTTGGGATGCCATGGTGCAATTTTGCTGTTGAAACCAAGGGCAGAAATCAGTGCTTGTTCATTAGGATTACTCAAGTTGACCTCTACCCTGTGCTATTAGCCAACTTTTTTCTGTTTAAAAAATACTAAGTTTCTTTGTGAAGCTTACATCCTCCCTTCTACTAATTAAGTTATCATTCTAGTATTTCCTAAATGTTTTACATTTGTAAGTGACATTAAATAATGTGTATTCTGCTGCTTCTGACTGGCACTTCACACATAGACCTTTCAGTCTCATCTCAGAAGTGTAACAACATTGTTCACTATATTTTGATTGTCAGTGTAGATGAAAGTCATTCCTAGCAAAATCTGCCATGGAGCTGGCAGTCAGAGAACAGCTGACATCAAGCACAAGTCCTTATCTGTCAGGGCTATGGCATGGAACTGATTGAAAAACTTGAAGGCATTGTGTGCCACACACTTCTAGTGGATACACAATGGAAGTGCCAGTTGAACTTCTACTTGACATCTAATACTAGGGCTAGTACTGGAATATTCCTGAAAGTGGACACATTTTATTTGTGGTCAATTATCTGCACTTTTGTCTATACAAGTGCATGCATATTGTATGTATTTCTTTATAAAACCTAATAAAACATCATTTATCAGCTAAAATGTTGAATATAGAAGGTGTAAACTTTAAAAAAATGCTAAGTTGTTCTCAACTTTATGGACATCAAGCTCATATAATGCTTTTGTAAAAGATGTAGATTGACCTTTGTTACATTTCCCTCAGGTAGTGTAGAAGAGTCCCGTCTCTGGATATTCTGCGGTTTAGGAATCAGAGACGGTTTTATTCATGTGGATGTAGCTTTATTGTCTTTGCTAAATGTGCTCATCCTGATGAACAGGCCACAAATGCAAAGCTGGGTTAGGCACTGTTAATAATACATCATTGTATAGAATATTATTGTCCCCACTACTAGATCAGATGTGTTTAGTACGGCAAAAGTTCTTAAAGATGGAGTGTTTTACTTTTGATTTTGGCTTGCACTGATCTAAACTGGATGTGCTCATCAAACTAAGGATACACGTGGAAGAAAACAGAAGAATTTGTAGTCTGAAAGTAAAAAAAGTCACTTAGTCTCAGATTCAGGAATAATAGACAATCTTTCAGATATACCAAACATTAAGAAAGATTTATATTTACTAAAAACTTTGTTTTCAAAAAAACCTTAAAGACTATTGCCAAAATAGAACCTTGATGGGAGATACTCTCTGTACCCACACTGACTGAATTTTTGTAGTACTTCCATGTATAGCCCTAGTGTTAGTGGCAATGAAGAGAAAAAACAGGCAGAAGAGTCAAGTGCAGAAATAAAGATTTTGAGGAGATGATACAGGAAGTGTGCCACCTCTGGGTTGAAACAGCATTCAGCACATGAATAGCAAATGCAGCCACTTCTTGTCTCTGCAAGCATTTAGTGGCATGTATCTTGTGGGATGGAAAGAGTAATTTTTTCCTGTTGAGGAATGGATGCTAGAAGGGGAATGCTGTTTTCTGGTATTGTATCTCTTCTGATCCGGAGCTCCTCTGCTCCCCTTGCTTCCCTTTTATCTGATTTTGATTCAGTATTCTCTAAGGACTATGTCACAATTCTGATAGCTCCTCACCTGCCCTTGCACTTTGGTTCTTCAAAGGGACCTTCATGGCAACTTCTACAGCTACTGTAATTTCCATCTCTTCCAGATTTCCTGGCTTCTAAAATGGAGACAATAATTTCTCCCTGGTTTGTTTTTTTGTTTGTTTGGTTTTGTGTTTGTTTTTTTTTTGTTTTGGTTTGGTTTTT
>JAAGNO010011595.1:125487-139253 GCA_033439905.1 Ceryle rudis
CCAACCCCCCGATGGTAATTACATCACCATCACCACTGATGCTGTGGAGCAGGTACTGGGGGATTCCCAGACTGGGCCCTGCAGCAGATGGGAGCTGTGTTCAGGGGCTGGATTTTGGTACTGGATTCAGGAACACACAGATCGGGATCAAAGGCAGAACCAACAGAGTCCTCCTAGGATGCTCTGAGGAAGGAACCAAAAAAGGACCCGAGCCAAACCAAGCAAAGCTGGCAAAGTGGTCCAGGAGGGGAGAAGAGCCTGGGAGTCTCAAGAGAGAGCTATAGACCCTCCAGATCTCTCTACTTTATACTGAATATGACATATATGGGATGGAATACCCTGTTGGTCAGTTTGGGGTCACCTGCCCTGTCCGCTCCTCCCTGCAGGTGCAGCCTTTCACTTTCCTGCACCTCAGTGTGTTACACAAGATCCAGCAGTGGCCTTCGTCTGCATATCAGTCCTTGGTAGTAACTCTAAACATGGGGTGTTATCACTGCCAGCAGGAGACACTGTCTGTGAAAACAGGATCCTAACTTCAGAAAGTGCAGTTAGAAGAACTGAGTCAAAAAGCAAAAATCACTGAACAGAACCAGCTCTGTTCTCACCCAAACTAGGACATTAGTGCTTTCAATATAACAAAATATTGTCAATGATTATGTGTACATTTTAATTTTGGTTGAGAACAACACTGCAGCTTGGAAAAAATTTCTCTGGCCAAAGCATTTGCTGCAGATTGATTTGGACTGTAAAGCAGTTTCACTGCATGCATCTGGATCTTTTTCAGAGGAAAAATGTTCAGCTCTTGTTACACACCAAATGCAACTGCAATCTTCAGTAAAGGCATAAGCATCCATACCTGTGAATTGTCCATCAGATAGCTAAGAACCACTTACGTGGTGAAGGCACTCAGTGCTGGGGGCCAAACTAAACTGAAAACAGAGTAACTGACTGAAATACTGTTTAGATGTAGGAGCCACAACAGCAACTGTTTTGATCTGCTGATTCCTGATTTTGCACTAAATCACTTATTAGCATAGACATGGCCAATATTATCCTGACCATAAGTAATTTTTCATGTAATTCAGTTATTCATTTTAACTTGATATGTGATTTTACATATATGTAAGCACACAACATATATATTTATAGATGAAAACAAGTCCTGCATGCTCTAGGGTAGTACAATCTGGAATTATTTTTTAATAAAAATATACAGGAAAAAAGTTTTGAAGCTTTGTTCTCACTTCAGTGATGACACCATCAAAATTTTTATTCAGAAACTGCAATTTAGGAAAAAAGTACAGTCACACAAAATTGTTCAAGATTCTCATCATCTGGAAACTTCTGTAAAATGGATTACAGAAGTAAATTACTGGTGAGTGGTAAATCAGCAAGTATTCTACTGGTGTGTACAAGGCAGCTGATTTGCAATAACGCTATGAACACTAAGCCCATTCCAGAGGACTGGAAGAAAGATAATACCAGTGCTTAAAAAACCTAAATAAACCAACCCACATAATTATAGAGCTGTCAGCATGACATTGATCTCAGGCAAAATAATAGAGTGACTGATACGAAACAGTTATCAAAGAATTAAAGGAGGAAAGTGGATGCGAGTCAACATAAGCATATATAAAGTAGATCCTGTCAAAATAACTTTCTTTTGTGTGAGATTACTATTTTGATTACAAAATGGAATTATGTTCATGCTAGGTACCTAGGTTTCTGTAAGACATGGTGTGTCATACAGACGGGTATATTGATGTATATAATTATATACATCAATTTGGCTCAATAAATAGAGATTCAGAATTAACATGGCACATAGTGAAAGAAGTTATTTTACATGTCCTGACATGTAAACACGGAGTTAGCACTGAATGTGTGAGGTTTGAGCTGTCTTGCAGGGATTTTTTTTCATTATTCTTATCTATTTAATTCTTTGTATCAGTGACTAGAAACAAAAGTATTGACAATTGTTTTATTTCCACCTGATGATGGAAAAGTTTGGAGAGATAGCTAATGAACAGGGTACGTTACTGAAGCAGAATAATCTGTTTATCTTGGTTAAGTGAGTGCAAGCAAATAATGGGATTTACTGTGGTTAAAGAGTAGAACACCAAGGACCAATGCCGTATTACAGGGTTATAGATTCTGTTGCTCTCATTACAACCAGACTACAAGGAGCAATGGGGTTGGTTTTTATTTTCCAGAAATTTACAAGGAATAGGATGAGGAGAAACATGGGAAGCAGCAAAGCTGTGCTCACTGACTACACAAATTCAACCCAGGAGACACTGTTACAGTCTGCATACTTGTCTACAGACAGAACCTGTGGGCAACCTCTCCCATTCCCACCCTCTGTGACAGGGCTCTTCAAGTGCTATATTATCACTCCCAGGCTTCCATCATGGCCTCTCTGCTTTAGCCTCCAGAAGTCCTAGGATTGTTGTGTTTCTTCTTCCCTCAGTGTCCCATAACTGACATTTTGTAGTTTTCCTCTTGATAGCAAGGAGCAGAAGTCAGTTGCTCAGGAGTTACCTGTGTAACTATGCTCTTAACAATAAAGACCATAACCACATTCAAAATCTTGGAGGTCAATAGGGAGAGTTTGAGTTCTGTAGTGCTCTACAGACAAAATACAAAAGATTGCACAAGCTTCTTGGTATGACTGAGTTAGCAAAGTAAGTCCCTCACACAGTCTCCAGGGAGAGTTAGTTCCCTTACTGTGTGATCTGGAAGAAACAGAATACTAAGTTATCTCCATGTCAAACATAGAAATCCCTGAAAAAAAGTACCTCACAAATAATTACCATGGGCAGCACCCTCATTTACTTTCCTTGTTAACTGCTATTTGAACATTCTAATTTTCTGTGGGTGCATAGGAGTGTCTTACAGGCTGCACGCAGCCACTGACTTAGAGGAAAAGCAACTTTGACTTCTTTATTGATGAGTAATATAATATTAGAGGTAAACTGGGCCTTACCTCATAAGTTCCTGGCGTATTCCACAAAGTACACAGATAATTGATAAATGAAAGACTAAGTTAGTAGTTTTTAGAGGAAGTCAATGCTGCTGCTGTTTTCAGTTAGTGAGATAAAACATAAAATTTAGAAAATATAAAATTTAGTTTCAGATTTGCTTGGGCATGTGGAAAACATTCCCAAGTGATGTAAAGCAACATAGTTTTCTATAGTTACAGTTGAATTTCTTTCATATCATCTGAGAATCTGGCATCTATTTATTTTAACTTTCAGTATGACATCAAACTACTCTGAGCTACTTCTCTCTTTTCTCATTCAACCATAAGCCAACATCCAGAGTACAAATGTTTGGTGATAATTTTTTTCTTATAACTGGAATTTAGACTAGATACAAATGTTATTTAGCTGGTACTTTATTTTACGGCTTAGGGGATTTGTTGGATACTTACTATGGGCAGAAGTGTTTAGATTAGATCTGACACCAGCAGTACTGTCATCTGGGAAACACTGTAGCACATACAGTACTTAGGAGAAGCATATTTGGTAAATAAAAAAGAATTGTAAGTGTAGAATATGTTGATTGTGGTATAGGCTGATATTTTAAACACTCACAGATGGAGAGGTACTAGCTCCCTATTGACAGCAATATCAGCTTTAGAAAGGGCTTTGACAGGTCTCATCGTACAATGATTAATTACTGTGAGGTGCTCCAATTTCCTCCCTTGTTCAACTCACAGCTTAGGGTGAAATCTGTTGCTATTATTACACTCTACAATGCAGGAAATATCTGTATCCAAGGACCAATCAAAAGTGCAAAAGTCAGTCAAATAAGACCCACAGTCAATGCTAGAAAGGTTTTTCCTCAAGGGATCAAGGAAGGAAGGAAGTAAGTTAATGTGGCTTTCCTCTCCACATTTTAATTTGTTTTAAATGACCAATGGGTAGGATCGATGAACAGTTTTTCTGAGGAGAGCAGGTGGGTACTTGTCATCTCAGTTCTCAAGTTATATATAATAAGATACAGTTGAAAAAGGAATAACCATGAAAGGAGGCAAAGGATATTAGTGCTCATGCTTAAATTGTATGCACTTTTCACTAAAAAAGAACAAGAAGGACCATAATGGAACAAAACAAGGTCTTCCTATTTTCCTGAGACCATTCTTAAAGAAGAGACATTGCCTATTTGAAGGACTGCTCCTATGCCCCTGGTGCTGAATACACAGAGATACTGGATGTGAACTGGTCATTGAGATTTCCTAGAAATGGCCAATGTTCAGTTCCTGCCTGATCACTGTTAGGAAAAACATTTAGCAAGTAGCTGTTGTCAAGAAGGAATACAGCGGGTTTTAATAATGCAGAAGAGATGTTATGTTGCCAGATACTGAATATGCTTAATGTCTAAAAGTTCTTCCTTGCGTGATCAGAAACAATAGGAAGTATGTATGAGGAGTGAGCTGTCTTACAGTGCAGAATTCTGTTTAAGACTTTCAGGCTAGCTCCAGATGAGGTGGTACATCTACACATCTGTACAATGCTGAACAGAAATTATACTCTGGGTCCTGGAAGCAATGCAGGCACATCATTGCTCCACTGCAATATGCTTTGGCTAGTGTAGCTATGCTGACGTGGCTATGTTGCTTCCAGTCTTAGTCTTATCTTGAGCTAGTTTATGTCTCTCTGCTGTATAGTGCAAACTTACCCACAGTCTTCATCTTTACCAGAATCTAGAAGTGTTCACAATTCAAACCATATGTTGTGTCTGCAGAATAAGATAAGAACTCTCAGGGATATGTCTATCTGTAATTAGCAAACTGTACTCTGAGGTGGGCATTCTGTTTATTTTTCTTGGCCTTCCTTGTATCAGAGGTTGACCACAACTAGACATAGGACAATTGGTCACCCAGAACTGTACTTTGAGTTAGCAAAGACAAACTGCTTTCTTTGGTTCCTGGTGGCTGTGGTTTGCTTCAGGGGTGAAGACTGGGCTGATTGTCTGATGAGGGTCAAACCTGATTTAGGTTGACAGGGATCAAGATGCCGGTGTGTGTATGTATGCCAGGGAAAAGGTGTTTTCAACTTCCTCTGCAACATAGGATGTGGTTCAGCTTTTGAGAATCATCAGGGCAGCTCTCACTTCGTCAGTTTTCTAACATCAAAGGATCCTTTGGCATTACTAATGCCTTGATCTCCTCTTCTTTGTCTGTAGCACAGAGTTTATTCTGAATCTCTTTGGTCTAATTAAAACCTTAGTGTTTGTATGAAACTGAATGATGTATAAGGTTTGTGATATAAAAAAGGGAGAAGACCACATGATCATTTGGTTTGGTAATATGGTGATTTTTTCTGTCATTATGTTCTACAGGTCTTTGTCTTTTCCCCATGGAACAAAATGAGGTAAGAATATTATAGCTATCCAAGAGCTTTAAAACTGTAAGGAAGCCTGCCTTGAATTTATTTTAAAAGCTTGATAGTTAGGAGTTTTTAACTTTATGCCTCAGTATACTTCTTCAGCATACTTTCTGCTCTTACCATTGTATCTCAGTTTGGTAAAGCAACTGGTGAGAAAACTCCTGATGACTTTGGCAGGTTGTTGGCATGGAAGAGTGACAATCAAAACCACAGAGTAAATAATCCCTTAACTGGTTATAACTGGTCATAACTGGTTCCTGAAAATTATTAAGGAAACAAATCTAATGCCTGTGACTTGAGATGAACTCTATTTCAGTGAGAACTCATTAAATATCCTTTCATCAGGCAATATGAGAGCTAAAGAACCTAACAGGCAGTCAAGTGATTTAGGAATGATAGAAAAATCACAGCTGTTTTTCATATTAAAATATTTGTTCAATGTCTCTTTCAAGGTCAAGGATATAATATAGGTTTATAGCCAAAATACTGATTTTCTCTCTTAGATACCTTACTTTAGGTTGCTGATGTTGAAAGCTGATGCATGAATGTGCGTAATAGTTGCTGGAATGCGTGCAGTAGGACTGTAGCATGATGTGATGTGATGTGGCATCCTTGCTTAATATAAATAGAACTCCTTATTGTGGGAATAGATTTCCTTCCTCAATCTGTTTGCAAATTTTTGCAAACCAGGATCAAATTTGCAAAATCGTTTTGTGAATTCAGTTCAGTATCACGCCCCACCTAAACTTCAGCTGATAATACTTTCCAGTTTCCTTGCTTTTATAGAGCATTTAAGATCTTGTTGGTTTTTTGTTTGTTTGTTTGTTTTTGGGGTTTTTTATTTGTAAACATTACTGTTTAATAAACAAATAAACCAAATAAAACTGTTTCCAAATAAAAAATCCATCTAAAATAGATCCAGTAGAACAGTTTAAATGATTGATCTCAAACCTGAATATAAATATGGCAGTACCATATCTGGTAGTTTTCATCTGCAGGATTCTGATTGTTTCTGGATCTTCTAGAGTTACAGTAAACTTTCTCTTTCATTTAGAGTTATCTGTGTCACCTTATTTCCTTGTCCTTCAGCCATCAGGTAGCAGTGCTCTTTTATCTGGACTTATTGATTGTATATAATGATGAATAAATAAGAAAAATGATTGACCAAAAGCAGTGTACTCAGGGAAAAAATACAAGTATCACCATTGTATTTACAAGGTAACAAATATATATATTAACCATATGCCATATATACCAGACAGCTAGCTAGATATCCATTATATCGATTTTTATATCTGAATTTCATAATTTTTATGGACTTTAAAAATTATTAGTTTATAGCTCTAGTAGTCTTAATACCTTTGTTCTCCAACAGAAAATTTTTATATGAACATTTTTTCTTGAATCTGAGGTGGTACAAAACCAGACCTAAACCATGTTAAATAATGAAAGCAAATCAATATAGTTTTGAAGATTGGGAACCACCTGATGTTTAACTTATCTATCAGTAAGCTGCTGTTTAATCACTTGCTGTCTAGAGGATTATCATTTCCTTTCTCTTTACAGGCAATGGGCAAAGAATCTTCTGAGTTGCTGTTTTTCAATAAACACAGTGGGAAGCGTATCAAAGAAAATTCAGTCTGGTAGGGGGATTCTTAGTAGCCATTCAACCATATTTTCAAGAAAAATACACAGAGATGATTTTACATGCTGCTTAGCAGCTGGAAGTAGGTGTTGAGAAGCTCTCCCAAAGTATTATTATATATTGATATATGGCAGGAAGAAAGATTTGGATGAAAGCTTTATGATACCCAGGACATGGAGGGATTCAGGAATGATATATAATACTTTTGTTTCAGTCCCCAATTCCTGTTTATTATTCACATTATGGAGGCTACTGAATGACCATCGATGTTACTGTCATGCTCTCTGTTCTCACTTTTGTAGCAAAGACAATACTTCTGCCTATAAAACAGTTAAAGAGATAATGTTTTGACCTGTTACACCTGGAATTTAAAGACTATGCAAATACTACAGTTTTGAAACAATGGCTGCTAGAAATTGACATGTGTTCCTCTGGTCTCTCTGCCTTGGCTTCAACCATAACATGAGGCAGGATTAGAACAAGGTCCTGTCTCTAATAAAAGGGAAGAATAGTCAGAAGAAGGGAAGAGTAAATTTCATTGCTTGGTAGAAACAGATTGTACTTCTACATGTGCACAGTCCTCAGAACAGAGGATCTCAAAAGGCAAGAGCAACTAAAGTGGTTTTTATTGTACCTCTGCAAGTATTCACACCTGAAGAGTTAATCTTTCAATGGATAGCATCATGAAGCTACAGTGTGACAGGTTCTTGCACCCATGGCTATTGCAGCTTTGCTGAACAGTACTGAAGCAACATGAAGACTACATTTCTGCATCGGAACTATGAAACTTGAAAGGAAAAGCAATATTCACTTCCATGTTGTCTGCAGAGACAAATCTGGGTAGAAGTTAGAAAGATGGGGATGGTAGAAGATGTAGGCATTTAATATAAAGAATGACTCACAGGGCTGTTGGAAAGAGAAAAAAGAGAAAAAGTGAACAATGATAACAGCATGGTAGCTCACCAGGGTAATTCATATATATATAGAAACAAAAGATAGTAAACCTTGGTATATCATGTCTTTATTATCCTAAATAATGCTTATCCTACTTGGAAACAAGCTATCTAAAAAAAAAACCCCAAACCCCACAACAAAAAACAACCAAACCCAAAACCAAACAAAACAAAACAAAAAAAAAATCACAAACAAACCTCACACACACACAAAAAAACCCCAAACAACAACAACAACAAAACAACAAAACCATTCTTCTTTTTTAACAAATATTTAATAGCAACCCCTTTTCCAAATCCAATAAATATGTTTTGAGGGGTGCTATCTGTTCTTTTGTTTGTAATAAACTTTTTAAAAAATTATTATTTCCTGATACACTAAAGCCAAAAAATTTCAATATCTGTTGGTCATTAAATGCAAAACCTTTATGTTTTTCTCTACAGCTCAGAAGCTAGTGGCACAGCCATTCTAGCAACAGCATATGAAAAAAAGCTAGGTAAAAAGAAGACATAATGTTTAGCTTGTGGCTAAAACAGAGCTCAGTAATAAAAGAGAGTTCTTTTATACAATATATTACCCCTCACTGAGGGTAGGAAGAACTGGTGGACAACCTCTTTCTTCCAACAGTGATGCAAGATCAAGGTCATGCACAATTCTAGTCTCCTCAGGGAAGCTTCAAATATGAAATATCAGAAATTTTTCTTCTTTGATTAAATTTTCACCTTTTTAAGGCTTCCTTACTCCCTGCTGTAACTTCCTTCAACTGTCCATGTTACCTATGACATCATTTAATGCCTTCCATACCAGGAAATGACTGAATATGGTTTAAACCCTTGTCTGGTTAACAGTGGAAATAATACGCAACAGTATTGGACAATATGAATAACAAATAGGTTTTAGTAAAGTAGAAAATCAAAAAGTTTTTCATGAAGATATAGACATATTATCACATTTGTCTGCATTTTTATTTCCTTTTTTACTGTTCTGCCTGTTGTATGATAAACATGACTGGATAAGTTGCACCAATTTTGGAGCAGTAGGTAATGTCTCTAATTCATTTCCTTCCCAGATTTATATTTATTGTTGCAATAACAGAAAGGATATTAAGATTTTGTTAAAATATTGATAAAAAGTTACTGACTTTTCAGAAGCAAATGAGATCATGCACATATGTATTTGATTATGAAAAGAGATAAAATATTTAACTGAAATGTTTTATTGCTTGAAACCTGCTTTGGAATAGGAAGAGATGATAATGTCCCTGGTAGAATTACATATTTTGAAGAACAAGTCAAAATGATAGTTGTATTAATAATAGAGTTTGGTAGAGCTTTCAAATGTATGTTTGTTCCTGACATTTGGTGTTATTTTCTTTTTCAGTCTGTAAATTCCACATGGGAATAGTAAGTGTAGCTGTCATGAGAAGACCTAGTGAGAATATGATGTTGTATGCAAGGTTTAGCAGCCAGTGGGAAATTGGCAGTGACTACAAGTGGAGACTTCAGAGGACAAGTAGGGTAGTGTTCAAGGAGAGCAGGACTGTTAAATAAAAAGTATCAGCTGAGGCTCTGAGTTGTAGAGATCTGGACCAAACAACCATGGAATTTTGTTGACAGAATACAGAGCTTATGTGGAAAGGCAATGATACTTGAAAAAAGAGGATTTGTAAGATAGAGCTCTAGACGAAATATATATCTTTAGCTAGGAAAGTTGTGTTTGGAGGTCCTTGAAGTATGAAGAGATTTTTGGCATGAAATTTTGGGGTGTCACCATTATTCATTCTTATTTCCATTTGTAGGAGTGGTGACCCATACTCAGGCCTTTATAAGTATTGTAGCCTTAACCGTGCCCTTTGAACCCTTAAATTTGAGATTAGCATAACTTTCCCAGTCATGCAAAGGAAAATGGGTGCCTGTACTACATGTACAGGGAGAATATGTTGTGGTTTTGTATCTTTTTGATCCTAGAGAGTGAGGAATATACAGAGCATTTGCTTTGTTACTCAAACGGGGTGAGTTAGAATAATAATGTGCAACCTGCATAACTGATCTTGTGTGTTGGAAAAATACACTGCAGAGTGTTAGTGGAGACAGATCACGATGATTTTCATAGCCAGAAAACCCCAACTTCTTCCTCAAAATAAAAAGGTGCCTACCTGTTTGAAGACTAATGGCAAAGCCATAGTCATGCCTTGAAGTAATATAGTGTCTACACATCCTCCCATGTACTATTCCTGAACAGTTAGACTTGCTACTGGAAATATCATCTTTTATGGCTAAGGAGACTTCACTTCTTATTACTGAATATGAACATAACCCCACTACCTTGTCCAATTCAGCACAGCATTTCTGGCTGTTAGAATTAGGGAAATTATGCATGGTGCCATGGGCAGCATCTTTTCATCTAACCAACGAAAGAAGTGAAAAGCATATCAGAGTTTCATGCATTGCACAAAAGCACAGATAGATCATTTCCCAGTAAAATGATTGGGTTCAGCTTGATTACTATCTAGGATGTGACTAATTGGTGTGTTCTCTGAGGTGTGATAGGATATCAGAGTATCAGGCATAATATTACTGTCTTATAAAGCTGCTGCATAATGCAACTAATAGGGTGTGCCATAAAGGTTCTACTGAAGGGCAGCATGATTTTAAAGTCAATCTGGTGATCTGTGATGAACTGAGGATGTTTCTACATTAAAAGATTAATGCAAAATCTCGTTCTTATGCATGCTTAGTGCATCATGCATTTAATACACATGCAGGACTACATGTGTTCCTGTATAAAAATGTAAGAAAGATATGAAGAGACAACTGGAGAAATTCTAATCTGAAGTTGCAAAGACAGGCATTTTACACATTCTATGAACAGGAAGAAGTGCAGGTATCATGCTAGTAACTACACTCAAGTGATAATGAGAAAGCTTGACGAAACAATTTTTGTCTTTAAAAGAAAAAGCTTTAGTTTTAACTAAAAGACTCCAAAAACATAGTCATGTTCCTTGACAACCAATACAGATTTTCATTGGCGGCAGCTATAGAAAAAATAGAGTTGAGAAGAGAAAAGAATAATAGAATAATCTGGGTTTTTTCCTTGGGTTGTTTCTTTTACTGCCTTTTTTTGTTTGTTTGTTTTTTGTTGTTGTTGTTGTTTGTTTGTTTTTGTTTTTGTTTTGTTTGTTTGTTTGGTTTGTGTTTTTTGTTGTTTGTGGGGGTTTTTTGTTTGGTTGGTTTTTTTTTTTTGTTTGGGTTTTTTATTTGGTTTTGGTTTTGGTTGGTTTTTTTTTTTATTTAGTTGTTTCGTTTATTTTTTGTTTTGTTTTTAGGGGTTTTTTTGTTTGATTTTTGTTTGGTTTAGTATGGTTTGGTTTATTTTTTAAAAAATATTTCAATGGCAGATCAGAAAAACATTTTTAGGGGAACTTCGGCTGGAATGAATAAGGAAAAATGTAGAAATTATACACTCTCATGTGCATATGATGTAATTTACATTGCATGAGATCAGATCCATACTTACATTAGTTTAGTTTCATACTATATTGAGTTTTTAGAGCTTGGTTCCATCCCCTCTTCTAAGTTTATGCCAAGTGAAACCATTATAAAACAGACATGATTCTAACCCAAGACAGAGACCCCTCCAACCTCAGACTGCAATTTGGAAGTATTATATGCAAGACAATGCCTGACTGTAATTCTTCATTCATATCATTTGCTGAGAGATGTTTCTGAAGGTGAATGGTAAACATTCCCTTACTGACCTTTGACAAGGAAGGCATTGGGATATGAGGGGAAAAATAACAAGGCTTTTATTAGAATACTTGAATTCTTAAAGGTTAAGTGGACTGCTACTTATTTAGGTAAACTAGGAGAGTACACTGATCAGCAGTACTGTTGATAATAGAGCTTACAGCACTCAGTTTTTAAAGAAGCAGATATTTTCTGGCAAAATGTCAAGTGAAAAGTTGGTACTCAGTAGCTCAAGATGACATCCTCAATCTGTGCAATAGTTAATAAAAAGCCAGGTGTCTTTGGTAAAAGAGTAATAGGAAGGAAGGAGGGGGTGGAGGGAAGGGTGACTAATTGAACATAATTGTATATGGATATTGGATATAGATTTTGTTCACTCTACACAGCAACTAGGGATATATTCATACAAGTTTGAAAAATTGTCCTAGGGGACAAATGTGTGCTCCTCAGGATTTAAAAGAAAATACAGCTGTACAAAACCAAATTTGCACAACTGGTAAAACTGATGAAAATCCTATTTCTGTGGAGAAGCAAAATCCTCTATAACCTAGTTTCTTATCTCACCCACTTCACTATAAGAGAAATATACATAATTATGTGGCTTTTTGTCCATATAGTTGTGGGAAATGATATGCCTTTACTTTTAGCCTTGTCAGTTATTATAGGCAGGATTGTAGCATCACATAATTAGTAATATTAAAATTAATATTATCAATGATTTTCATTATCAGTCCCCATTATAAGTCCTTATTATTCAGTTGCTTATAACTTGTCACAACTTCAGTACTTTGGGTGGAAATTTCTTCATGTTTTGTGTCAGCCTCAGGCTAAGATTTTTTTATTTTTCCATTTTATTTTAATTTTAAACACAGTTGTTCAGCAATACATTATTTTTGTCATGTCTCTTTGAACACCAACCCCCTCCTTTCCAACTGAGATGTGCAATATGGATCAGTGACATCGTTTTTTTTGCTGGCCCCTTCAAAATCCATTGAAATTTGGTCAAATAATAAACATTTGAAATATATGCTCAGCCAACTTCATATTAAAAAGCTAAATTTTCAAAAAACTCTTCCTTCCCGAGCATGTGCTATCCTTTCACAGTGTCTACTGCTAGTTGTGAGGCCTCTGTATGTGGCCTTTTTCACAGAAGGTGAGTCAGTATCCTGGATCCTATCACTGGGCAGAGACTCATCCTTTTTACTTGCTGCCTTGTTCAGGGCAAGGTGTAAGTAGGAACCAATGCCACAATTAATGTTGAGTTGTCCTGTGTTTTCTGTGTTGTAAGTGAAGCAACCTGGAAAAAGGAGCTCCCCCAGGAGATCTGGGGAAAGATTAAGAGAAAAATTTGGTCAAAAGTCCTGTGAGAGGGAGTCTGGAGTGTGAATTGGAGCATCTGTCGAGGTATTATAATAAGGAAAGACTTGCAATGAGGCGAGGTATGGAAATGTGATGAGCACTTAGTGGGAGAAAAGGAGTGGGATAAGGGGAAATAGATTATGATTGGGTGGAAGGTGATTTGGTTATCAGCAAAAGTAAAACCAGGATTAGGAAAGGTTAGGGAAAGAGTTGATTAAAAATACTACTGAACAGCAGATGAAAAGCAAAGATAATCATGGTTAAACAAGGAACAAGATGCAAACAGGACACAAAGAAATGGCTGACAGATTGAAACAAGTGCATTTGAGTGCACTTTGAAGAACAGAGAAAATGCAGCTCTATCTCCACACTCTTCCCTTCTTTTACTTGTGGCAGATATTCATAAATGTAATGTAATGTGATGTGGATGTAACACTTGGTTGACAATATATACCTTTTTTTTGGCTTGTTTTTAAAAACCTGGGCTGGAAATAATTAAAAAAATTGAAAGGTTGAAATAATGTAATTAAAGGTGCAGTGGTGAGCATTCCTGTGATAGAAAATTATAGATAACTGCTTCTATATGACAGTAGGCTGACTGATTGAGTTCAGAATTTCCAGCTTAGTCTGTAATTAATTGATGTGGCTTTTTCTTTTCTATATATATTT
>JAAGNO010011600.1:0-43745 GCA_033439905.1 Ceryle rudis
AGAAATTACAACTAACTTCCCCACATACACAAGATCACTCTTTACTTCTTACTCCATTATCTTTTGCTCTGTGTGCATGGGTACTACCTCAGTAAATAGGTGTCAGCCTGATGCCACTTGTTTCATCATAAAAAAGTATGGGACAGATCAGTGACAAGCTATCCCCCCATCTGGCTGAACAGTACTTGGTGGCCTAAGATAGAACTGTTTTTCAGAGACTGGCCAATGTTACACAAGTTTGAGAGCAGGCCAAGCAAAGTATGAATGAATTTTGGTATGTGAAATTAGTTGTAATCGGTGATTGCTGAAACTTTTCAACTGCCTTTCTGTATGAATAGTTCGGAGGAATGCTTATGTAACGTAGTGCTTCCACTTTTATAATACTCATTTAAGGAAAAAAAAAACCCGCTGTTCCACTGAACAGTTTTGGACAAGTCTCAGAGAAAAAGGCATTTGTGCATGTCTTTCAGAAAAGGCACATGGCTGTACGTTCCCTATGCTGGTGTTAAAAAGGTTTATACTAGCTACTCAATGGCTTTATTTAATCACTTTGAGGAGTTTGGAAAGATAAAAGTAGTGACAAGAAGTGTTTTAATTACTCTCTAAGAAGCCTTATAAAATGAGGCTTCCAACTGTTCTTGAGCCAAACAGGAAGCCCTTTAATATGAAGTGCACAAAATGCTTTGATGTCTTATTGTTTTAGACTACATTGTTCTATTCATTTCCATAAAAGACTAACCAAATGTAATTAAACATACTGAAGTAGTTCATGTAAACAGACATTCTTTTTGGCTTCAGTTTGATCAAACTTTCTACTGAGAAAAGATGTGCTTCCCTTTAGATGAGATCCACAGTGTAAATGCCGAATGCTATATTCAGAAGGTCAGCTTTGAATCGCATGAACTTTAGCTTTAAAACACAGTCCTAGTTCTAACGTAGTAATTAGCATTAAATTCTCCTTTTTACAATGGCTGAATCCCATGAGTTAGAAGCAGAAGATCAAACAGGGAATGTTTTTGTTTTCCGTGACTGTATCTTTCAATTTTTATGGTGTCTAGACCAATAGGTCAAGTTCCTTGGAACCAAGTACGAGAGGGAAGGCACAAAGTGTTGTTTCACGGAATATTTACTTGATTCTCTCATTTTATTTCTGTCACAGCATAGGATGTTCTTGTCTTCAAATGTATACCACTTCATATATACATGTGGGTTTGTGTTAGTGGTTTGTATTTATATAGGTAAACATATATGGAGGTATATAGAGAGATATGTATACATATAAAAAATATTTATGAAGCATATTTTTGAAGGCACTGCAGTGCACAGTGTTTTGGTCAGTGGGTAGGAGCTTTTCTGCCTGTTTATTGTCACAGTCTTTTGAATATTCCTGGCCTCATCATGTTCTCCCTGTATAGGAAGGGGGGAAATGCTGTCAGGAGTGAAAGTGATTTTTCTTTTTTTTTTTTCTTTTTTTTTTTTTCTTGTCTACAGTTTTCATTATGCTTCACTTAACATGAAAACATTTAATTTGTGCAATACTTTGTATTGTAAAGGTATACTTAGAAGAACAAGAATGCTCTTTGGTTACTGCTTGATGTTATGTTTGAAGAATGGTGTGTGACACATTGATTCTGATTCAGATCCTCAGCAGCACTCTGGACTATGGCCACAGCTGCCTTGAACTATAAACTATTAAACCATTTCCAGAAGTACTTAAGAGCTGCCATTTCTCATTTATATCACTTAAATGCTCCATGCCTGTATTATCTGAGCATCTTCCAACACTCAAAGAAGGACCTTCATTCTGAATTTTCTTCAACAGTTAGCCCTTTGAAAAGTTTATTGGTGATGGAAGGAAGGATTTTCCTTAAAATGCGTGTTTATTGCTATTCCTTCATAGAAGTGTCTGTAATTCCTGGCAGAAGCCTCTTTTGTGACATACTAACAGTTAATGAATCTTCTTTTACATAAGATGAGAGTGGTGAGCTTTGTCAGCCCTAAGATGTGGTGGTGCTCCAGTTTGTGGTTGCTGGCTGGCTGGCTGTCAAGGACAGCCTGGCTCCCCTGGGAGAAAGCAGGCGGCTCTCTTCTCTCCAGTATGGGACAGATAAGACACTTGGTACCACCTCCAGCTTCTTTTAAGGCTAGTGCCGAAAAACCCAGATATATTGGTTTTTACTAAAGAAATCTAAGGATAATTAAGTTCTAAAAACTGCAGAAGTTATAAATTGCAGGAGTTGGGAGAGTCTGTATTGTGTAACAAGATAGCCATATTTAAATACGTGCACACACGAGGTGTCTGTGTGCTCGTGTGTGTATATATATGTAGTAGTCCAAGCTACATGGCAACTATCAACATCAACAAGAAACCCTGAATTTTTTCATGGTGCTTTGGTGGTTTGCAGACAGATGTTCTCCGCTGAAGGATGCACGCAGTGCTGTCAAGTGTTTCTTTCTGACTACTAACATTACCCATGTCTTGCTTAGATTTACCAGCAAGATACTGGACTAGCTGGTGGTACTTCATATGGTGTGAAAGATAAATAGAACTGACTGCTACCTCCATATGGTTGGGATTTGACTTCAAGAAATCTCTCAAGTGCAAATAGAATTTCTGTAGGACAGAGAAGCAGCCTAAACTTGAGTGAAAAAGTAAATTTATAAAATTGAATAGTCTGTCCTCTGAAATGTTTTCTGTGAATAAATGACTTATTTTTAAGGCAGGTGGTAGCATTTAGGTGACTTTTGCCAAAACCCAGTCGTGTATGAAAGTTGTATGACCTCTAGCTGAAGTTGATTCATTAGTACCATTATCTGCTCATAGCCAGGCCGAATCTATGACTGGAAGAGATGTAGGAGGTTGGCAGAAGTGTACATTCTTCCACGTGATTCTTACCATGGTCACGGGAAGGAGACTTAATTTTGTTTAATAACTGGCAAATCCAGTCACATCAGAAAACAGTTTCTTAAAAACTACATTCGGTTGTAGAACTGGTTTTGTTAATTGCACATGATTGATGTATTTCCCATAATATATGCTGTTCCTTAGTGGTTTGTATACTACTACTACACTGCGTTGCATAAAATACCACGTACACAAATGCTCAGGTGCTGCGGGAGACACACAGTTAAACAGGCACTATATAAGTGAAAGATGAAAAAAACCATATTGCTATTTGTTCATACTTTAATTATACTGAATCATTTACTGAATCAATGACTGCTGAGTAAAAAGATTATTTCACCAGAAGTTCACTATTAAAGGAAAACGCCACTTAAAAGAAAAATTGAAAAGTTCAAACGTAACGATACCTTTGGTATCAATGAACCAGGACTGATGTGTCCACCAGCAAGGGGTTGTTACAATTTGTGAATTTACTACTTTGTTTTGTCAATGATTCCATAGCTCTAGAGTATCAGGGAAATGGGGATTTATTTTTTTTTTTTTCCCCTAAAGTGTTTTCAAAACAGGATTCCTCAGCTATGATGGTGATTTCTATGGACTTAATTATTTCTTCTATTATATGTAGCTTTGGAAATGTTTATTTTGGCTGTAGAACTGAAAAATTTTACATCAGGCATTTTCACCAACTTTCATATACGTTAATTTTATTCTCTAATCTTGTACTGTGTTAAATAAAGGGAATGTCTTCCTCACCTTCATTTTTATTTTCTTCTAGAGAGGAATGATTGTAGATTATTAATGAAGCTAAATGCAACCTGATCCTTTAAACCTTTCTTTAGTATTTGATCTCCTAACATATATAGCAACACTTTTCAATCACCCACTGATTGTAATTCTTTTGAAAGTTTCAGTGTAACCCAAAAATCAATATTAACAGATGTTGTTTGCTTAAGTCTGAAAGTGTTCCAGAAAAGCGCTCGTCAAATGCATCCTATCTATGGTTTCATAAAGTTTCAGATTCACAGAATCAATATCAGCAGATGTTCACTACTTTTATTTTATTTTTTTCCCAAGGCATTGCAGAAGTGCTTCTTCCAGCATAATTTTGAAAGAAAATTGAAACCACCAAGTGCATGACAGTTTTCACTGTTGCCAAAGAATTTGCGCTTGTCAACTCCTTCAGAAACACATTGTCTTCATCTAATGTCATTAGAGACCAATAATTAAACACAAAAAGATGGTTTTAATTAGCGCACGATGAATGATTGTCTAAATCAATCCATAGTGTGTAATCTGTACATGTTAAGTTCTGGGTTAGGGCTAGATGAGCATTTCTTTATCTAGAGCAAATGTTAACGCAGAAAAGAAATATTACAGAGATATTTAGAAGGCAGATAAGGAAAAGCTCACTTCAGTGTGCATCGCTTTCTAGCTAACGGTGGCTTTTGGACTCTTTAGTGTTTGTTTTAAGGGGATGATGTGAAATCTGGAAATTCTGCATAGACTATTATAGCTTCTCTGTTTTAAAAAACAGAATAATAAAAAAAACCCAAGGAAACAAACTCCCAAGCCTTTTTATTAGGCAGTTTGGAGGAAAGAGTTCTTAGCTGGTATAGCCCTCTTCTAGTACGTTAAAAAATATAGTGAGTGACACTTTGAACCTGGTTAGTGAATGAAGTGTAATCTAGTGAGGTTTGGGACTTGGTGGGTGGGGTTGTTTCTCTGTTTAAAGTGCATACACCTCAAATCAGCTATACAGATCTGTATGTGCTTCTCTGTGTATATGTATTATCATTTCTGATAAGGGCTGAGTGCAATTAGGCAACTTCTTAGAAACCACAGAACACATCTCCTGCAAGTTCTGGAAAAGTGACCATCCTGACAGTCATAAATTTTTTTGTTGCCTTTCATAATCTTTAAATATGCCTCATTCTCAGTACTATATTAAAATGGCAATGACTTTTCATGATAAGTAGGAATATAATAATACACTGATAAATTACAGCAAGATAAAGCCTGCAGACAAATCTGCTTTAATATGATTATGTATCTCTTGTCAGTAAGTTTTCTACAAATGACATCATTTCAGTTGGAATAGCAGTCGGTTGGTGGAATTACACATGCAACATCTCCAGGCTGATTACAGGTTCTAGTATATCATGGTTATAAAACGTGGAGAGGTTTTTTTTCCTGGTGAATTTCAACCATTGCTATGTTTCCACCGTACATCTGGGATTATTCTGTGTGAGCTGTGAGCTAAAAGAAAACTGTGCAACTGTGTTAGCACAGCAGCAAGTCTGCACAAATAAAGCTGCCTCTCAGCAGGGTTTATTAATGTAGGCATCACATCATGCTACTGCAGTTACAGAGGGGGGTTTTTTCAGGCTCAGAGGGTAGGCAGAGTGTGCTTACATCTGCCTGCAGTACCTAGCATAAACACATGCCAGGAGGCTTGGCCCTGCCTTGTATGTATTTTAACAAAATTGTGGCAGTTACAATGCCTGTTTATTATATTCAGATTTAACATTCATCAAGAAGGAGACAAATTGGTAGACATTCTTAAATTATTGTTTGTTGTCGTTGCATGGAGTGCAATAAACTGTACAGTTTTACAGAAGCAACTTTTTCTTTGCACCCTTTTATATATGTCTACCTGTGGCAGCTCTGCTGTGATGGCAGGTTGTAGTATATGGTGTGGTTTATTTTCATTACTTCTTGTAGAATATAAAAAGAGAGAAAAAAACCCCAACCTTTTACATTTCCTCAGTATACCTCAACTCGAGTAGTAGATTACTGATTATAAAGTTACAGTATTTCTAGGACACCAGTCATTGATTTTTTATGTTTTTTCCTCATAGATATAGTTCATATTCGTAATGAACAGTATCATTTTTAGTATGTACATATTCATAAATAGGAGAGTAGGGTGTGAAGAAGCATAAGATTATTGCTACTCTTTTGACACATTTTGGTTTTCTATTCAAAAATAATCAAAAGACAATTTCATTTCTTACTATAAGAGATAGTAGTGAGGAATTTTATATTAAAAAAAAAAAAAATCCGCAAAGAAAAAGCAATAACTGATCCAGGCTGTGACCACAAATCAATGCCCTTCATCAGACAGCTTAGCATCTCCACACTGACTTTCCTGACTGCACTTAGCCCCGTGCCAGCAGAGCCTTACTAAAACCATATGTGCAATTCCTTCTGACAAGACAGGCTTTGGTGAAACAAAAGGGAGCCACAAAACCTTGTGCTGTTTTTGCCACTGGTTTGGAGAATTACTCTGTATAGCAAAACTTCTCTTGTCCTCACCTAATATAAAGGAGGAAATCTCTCTTCGTCTCCAGAAGGAAAGCGTCATACCCTTTTTCCATCATAGCTGTCTATCATGTTAGTAAAAGGTATGAATTTGACGTCTTCAATACTTCAGTGGACTTCTGCAGGTGCATCTGTGGCCAAGTGGAGGAATTTTCATTAGATCCTCACTCACCTATTAAAATAGGAATTTTTTTTAAACGCCGCAATATATAAAAGCAAATGATTCCAGAAGATAGCACCTTTGAGCAGTCAGTCCATATTAAACATTTAGGAAACAAGAAATGTTCCATATCTATTATTAAAATAAGCGTCAGCGCACAAGAGAAGTTTTACCAGCCTGATAATCTACGACAGAGACAGTGCCATCCTAAAAACTAATGTTCATTACCTTCAGCTGATGGGTGACTGCACTGCAGGTGCTTATAAAGAAGAGGGTGGAAGGTTAGTGAGAGGAATACATAAAGTATGTACATAGCTCTCAAAAAGTAGGAACATTAGGATTAGCTATGCATTTATGAACTAATTTTTTTTTTCTAAGCTTAGAAAAATAATGTTTATTAAGATTCGTTATGTCACTAACAAATTCATTTGTTGTCTAAAAATTTGAGCACATATTACCGTTCTTCTCACAGTCACCTCTGTCATCTCTGTCTGGTTTTTTTTCCCTGGTCTTAAATTCTGCAGTGCTGGCCCATTGCTAGGATAAATAGGTATAATTCATATTGCCAGCTGCTGGGGACTACTGTATTTGCCAGTAAACGAGTATCAGGAATAGCTGAATGAAGAGATGTTTGAATTGAGAAGAGAAAGTTTAAAATTAGCAAACAAGATGAATGCTGTCAGTTCTGAACTAATTTCTATCCAGATTCATCAAGGGCACAGCTGCTGGAGTGTGTGACACGAGAGAGAAACTCAAGGAATGTTTATTTGATAGAATGAAATATAGCAGGAATTTTCAGATTACATTAACTGAAATAATGTTGCATGAATAATATTTTTTTAGAGATTGTGAAATAATCAGGAAGAAATGGAATAAATATTTCACAAATAAACCCTCTCCGTGACAAGTAAAGATAATATTCAGTACTTTAAAAAGGTGCTGCAGAGAAGATGACTGATTAAGGCCAGTTTTGTTTAGAGAATGGAAATCTAAGGACTTTAAATCCAGGTAAGTTATAACACATGAAAAACTAATCTATTCTTTCAAGTAATTTCTACAAAGATTATTTTTCCTAGTTTCACAGTCAGATGAAACAATCAGCTGGGATTGCAGACATCAGAAAGTTTTAAGTCTGTGACACTTTAGATTTACCTTCAAAATATTGAACCTACCTGTCAGATTTTGAACTTCACAAGGTTTGAATAGTTTCTTCCAGGCTAATAAATTACTGAAAAGAAGGGTGAGGAGGAGGGGGAAGAAAGGAAAAAGTGTTTTATAATGAGAAGTCTATCTTTATTTAAAAAAACCCAGGTATTTTAGAGGACAAAGAAGAAAGTCTATGAATGTTTGTAGTATAATATAGTTATGGAGCCTGGGAAATCGATGGGCATCTGCCTGGTAGTATTGTTGGCACCACATCCTCTGGCTTAGGAGAATATGTGTCAGCCACAGAAGAGAGACAATAAAGAGCGATAAAGAGTTTTCTGACTGACAGGCTTGGCCTCCATTCGGTGGTGAGTGGTGAGTTACAAAGTCACAGGCTCTAACACGAGTTTTACTCTCATACGGATCTGACAATATGCTGAAATGAGTTAACGTTGACACTGAGTATGAATGATGAGTTGGAGCTTTATAAGGAGCCTGCCCTTGAAATGGGAGAGATTGAAAGAAAAATGCATTTAGGATTAAACAGTCTAAAGTGGATTATGCAAAAAGCATGATGACTTTTTAGATGAAATGATTAGTTCTAGAACTAATAGTTCTAGTTTAGCAAGGAAGTACCCAATGGTGGTGTGGGAGTCTAGGGCTGTGTTGACGTTAGAACTTGTGCAACAGTTGCAAAATTCTCTATTACGTCCAATTTCTATTGACTGTCATATGGAAGATTGCGGAATTTAACTTGCTTTGAATAATGGACCTTTTGATGGTGATGTATCAGGAAGTCCTGTAGAATTCCTACAGAGCAGAGTTGAGTCATGAGAACAGCCATGGGAAAGTGACATAGGTGATGCAATGATAAAGGTATAACCTATATATGGTATAGCCTTGCTGTATCCCACAGGAGGTGGGTTCTGCGTTACCAAGCAGAATAATCTTGTCAAGAAGGGCTGATGGGCCTCACAGTTAAAGAGTTGAGGAAGAAATAAATGTTCTTTGGGTTTTGGCATTGAGAACAGGCATATTTCTATAGGGCAGGAGAGAATAATGTAATTAGTAGAAGTCTGAGGAGCTTGGGCTGCTGCTTTTATTATTTATCAATTAACTGTATGACACATTTGAGAAAAGGGTGTATCTTTGAGAAGTTATGAAATAAACAAAGACTTTATCCAGTAGGCAAATGCTAGAAAAGTGTTGATCCATAATGTTCTAGTTCTCTTCCAGATATTCATTTGAAACCATGCGACTCCTCCTCATGTACTTTCAGTGTTTTATTACTTAACTTATTCAGGCAGAAATGTTGCGTTTATTCAAATTGTGCCCTGAGAAAGGGGAAATGGAAGTTCAAAAAGCTTTTCTGAAATCAGCAGCTCCTCGGTGTTTGATTCTTTTTGTTACATTTTTGCTTTTTTATAGGACAGATCTTGATCTTCTATACTGGAGGGACTTTTCAGATACCCTTTTATGTACCTAAAAGAATGTAGTGTTCTTTTCCTCTCCAGGACACAATTCATTCATTCTTAAGGTTTGTACATATGTTCAGCTAGGGTGATATTTTCAGCGTGATGCCGCAGCTGCGTTGCTCACAGTTGCTCTGAACCACAGTTTGCTGAGGTTGTCAGCTTTGAATCATTCATTTAAACTATCTATTCATCTCTGCCACAGGTCTCAACATGAGAGGTATAGAAATTCGTACGTTTTTTGGATGTCTAACAAGAACGGTAAAAATACACACGTGGTGGAGAATGACCACATATTTTAAGTGTAATTCATTACATACTCTTGTCCAAAAAGACTTCTCACTTGAACTAGCATCTTCTTCACTCTCAGCTGCTGCAGCTGAAACTGTATGGATGGGGTATGTAAATTCAAGGCAAGCTTCTTATTTAGCATTTCTGCCTTGCCAAATGAATCATAGGATAGGAAATCACTCAGCTTGCCAAAATTTATCATACTGTGTCTCCAAAAGTGAAAACAGGTTTTTCATATAGCAAAGCAAATGCTGTGTTTTGCCACAGATAATATTTTGAAAGTTGGTACAAGGTATCTTTGTAGCACAGATATATTTTTTTCCAAACTGATTGCATACTTCAAAGTACCAAGCTTTTTGAGATCCTCTTACAACTAATTAATCAACTTTGCAAACTGCGTATCTTCCTTTCAAGTAGAACCCACAATCCCTCTACCTTGGGGAATTATTTTCTTGTTTTCCTAGCATTTTCCCAATCTAATTATTGTACCTCTAAATAGGAGATTTGTTATTACACAACATGATTAATTAGATATGTTATTTCTTTATCAGGTGAGAAATCACCGAAGGATTGACGATAAGCTTATGAAATCAACAAAGACTGTATAAGGCAAAATGCAATTACTTCTCAATTAAAAATCCATTTGACATATTTGAGAGATTAATAAACAAATTGGATTTGTTTCTAAGAAAAATGATTGGCTTTTTTAAAAAAATGAATCATATTTGATACACCTCATCTGAATCTAAAGCATAAACCAAAGCAAAAGTGTGAACTTGGTCGAGTAGAGGTAGTAGAGACTCAATCTTTCAAACATGAACTCTTAAAGTGGCTGAATCATAAGTCAATATGTAACCTAGACTTTGCTACATTCATTAGCTTGCCATTTAATCACATTTAAACTCTTTGCTCGTGTTAAGGCATTCCAGTCTTCAGCTTCATAAAATGCCCGAAATGCAAGTAGTCTTTACTATTTTTTCTGCTTCTGGGTTGTCTCTGTCTATTGGATAGAGGTCTGTGAAGTAAAACCAGTATATTCAGCTTAAAAATATAAGCATGAAAGTATCATCTAGTAAAGTGTTATGTTCACTCTGGAAATTAGGAGTTCTTAACACACAGGAAATCAGCTCTTTGCCCTCCTAAGCAGCTGTACATCTTAGCAATGCCCAGGGTTACAAAAAAAAGTACTTAAGCACTTGACAGCTTGAACATTTTGTGTTGTCTCTTAAAATATATATATGGTGACAAATTTGATCTTACCACCAGTATAAACAGTAATGTCAGAGATCCCCTTGGCTTCATCAGACATCCTCCTTCTTTCTCCCCGAGTTCCTACACGTAGCCTGATTGCCGGTGATTCTGTGCACTTACAATTTCCACTGACTTCTTTTGTGCTATTGTGTCAGTAAAGCGTTCAAGCAGAGTCAGGCTTTGCCTGTTTACATGTTCAAAATCCATTTGCTGTGTCATTAAGCAATCTTGAGGGACTTCTAAAATAAATGGATAATTGCCCATTTTGCAAAACAATGTCGGAAACAGGAACTCCTTCCTGTAGTTTTGGTGCTTACATCTGACGACACATATTTCCATCATATTTTAGCAGAGTTGAACCTTTCTTGATTCCATTCTGTGGCTTTTCCAGGGAGAGCTGTTTCTTACAGCAAGACTAATTTTCTCACTTTTGAGGAGCCTGAAAACACAGATGAATGTTATGATAATAAATGACCATCTTCTGGCCAAATGAGAGTGTGTTTTGCACAGCAAACTTGTTCTGAATTGAGTCTTATTAATGCAAGTTTCAGGGTGTGAGGAAAGCGTCTGAAACTGTAGGCTTTTCAATCAAAGAAAACTTTCATCATATTCAAACATTATCTGGAGAGCCATATGGATGACTCTCTGGCAATCTGCCATTTATCAACCATCTGATCTATCAGTTTCTGTGTCTTCTTTTGAAAGCCTTATAGTAAAGGCCCACTGATTTTTCTTTTCAATCCTTAGCCATCAAGTAGGCTTTAAAACAAGAAAAGACGTGATTTCATTATTTTGGATTCATAAACTCAGGGTTAGTGAATAGCTTCTCCCAGACTTCAGCTTTAAAGAACGGCAAAGACTTTAATCATAATACAGAAATCATAGCATGTGGGGAGAAAAAAAAAATATCTGATAGCATTTCATCCTAAATTTTAGTCCTAATTAATCTTACAAATACTGTGCAACAGAAATGCAGCAATATTTATATCCAGCATTTTCTCCAGGGTGTATAGTATGGGGAATTATTGACATTCTTTTATTAAATATTTTATTAGAGTAAAATTGAAGATATGAGCAGGTCAAAACTATTTAAAAGTTTCTGTCTCTTAAAAACTATTCTAGATTAAAAGGATTTTTGCTCTTGTGAGAATCCAAATATTCTGATACTTTTAAGCAAATGTAATTTTGAAAGAGTTCCAAAGAAAAAAAAATTGGTTTAAAGCACATATTTACTGTTCTATTATATACTTCCTAATAATGGGACGTAGAACTTCAGTGATTTGAATTGTGTACACACTGACTGATGTGGGTATTTGTATACCTTTTTACGTGGCTGTAAACAGGTTTTAATGTTAATAATATCCCTTTTAATTTCTGTCTTTGTGCTGTATAAAATAATAGGAAATAATTTATCTAATGAGTTTCAGATGCAGGTGAGCGGTGGAACAATTCCCAGTTAAAAACTGAAATGGGGTGCTTTCCAAAATTTTAACTAGCTGGAGCTCTAGAAATATTCAAGAAGACTAAATTATTTCTAAATTGTTAATATCTTAGTTAAAAGACAAGTAAATAACTCTAGCAGCAGGCTGTCTCATCAAAATATGAAAGTCCCAGTAGGAAAAGCGTCAACCTTCCAGATATAAACCATATTACATAGCATTCACACCTCAGCCATTGATAGAATGCTTTACAGAGACAGACAGACAGTCTCTGCCTCACAGTATCCCTGGGACTTGTATGACATTTCTATCCCTCCGCAGCAATCACACTTTCTGAAGGTACATAGCCGGCCAGAAATGCCCACGTGTTCTCTGGGTTTCATCTCTCCACTATGCAATTGCAATAACCCGAGGCACTCCAGGACGATAGTCTGGCACAGTCAGTACATAACCAAAATGGCCTTAACGGAGGAAAAAATGTTAGTGCAGGACAGCGCATTTTTTTCATATGTTGCTTTGTGAAGGGACCCCTGGATACTTAGCAAAAGGGGTCTTGCGCTCTTTAGACCAATTAGAGGCATTGATCAGGAACGGTGGTGGAAGCCCAGGCGTGATTTTTTGCACTAGCGAGCGTATGAGTAGCAGCACCTAATGCAAGTACATGAATCCTGTTTGAGTGACGTGTGTTTTTCATTCCCAATCCCTAAATTGTTCAGATAGAGAAAGTTTTCATGTCTCTGCTTAGTTCTTTCTTCAGGAGTTCAGGCTTTTCCACTGGGACCTGATTATGTTTTGCCTATGTTCTTACATTCCTACATTAGTTACATTTCTTCCATTGAAAGTGACAAGGAGCCTATAGAAGTAAAATGGAAATGATCTGTGCACTCAGCGTGGAAGAAGACTATCTCGAACAAGTAGAATAAGTTTTTAACTTTTTTTGGCAAAAGGGAATTTTGTCTAGATTTCTTTAAAAGGTATTGGCTAATTTTGAGACTTAAAAAAATCAGAATTGAGTCTTACAGCTGCCAGCATTTGACATCAGAAAGTATTCTGGTTCATTGGAGGGTTTTATGCAGGATAAAGACTGTATATTTTCCCTGTGTGACCATAGTTAATATTTCTATTGCTCATCGTATGCCTAGTGCTACGGCATATTTCTTTCCTCTGTGGTACATCAAGTGTTTCAATTTGATCCTGCATTCCACTAGGACCGTACTTCACAGGAGGTGATAGAACGCCTGTGACTCTGAGTGCTGTTGCGGGTTTTGTTGGCTGTTTGAGAAATGGCAAACACGCGTGAGTGTTCTGGGATTTTGTTTCATTTCAGCTTACTAAAGGCCTAATGTAAAACCTGTGGAGGCAACGTAAAAGATTTTGTTTTAGGATTGGGCCCTAAAGAATTGCCAATATCTATCGAAGAACCACGTTGTACTTTTGAACTGAAAAGATCAGTCATGATTTCAAACTGACTGCAGTAACACCTCGATTAAAAGAAGATAGCTCGGTATTTTCTAGTCTTAAAAAATGAGATTTTTTCCTTTGAAATTTCATAAGGAAATAACAGACTAAACTTAGATTTTTTTGCATATGAGCTACTTGCGTTTTCTTTGTAGCCTTAATGGTCTGAAGCGCTGGATCTTTCCTCCTTCGGTTTCAGCAAATGACTAATACCTGGAGGGATAGGAATTTCATATACTTTTTCACCCCCAGGGTTATCTCTTCTGCTGACTGTGTGGCTGTCTCTGTAAAGCATTCTATCAATTGCTCAAGTGTGAATGCTATGTAATATGGTTTATATCTGGAAGGTGAAGCTTTCTTCTCCTACTGGGGTTTTCATATTTTGATTAGACAGCCTGAGTTTCTTTCATTTTCTACCTCCTAGGAATTCCTAAAAAAAAAAATGATCTTGTTGTACAAACAGTTCGGCAACTACAACTTTATAGTTACTTATGCAGAATTTCCTTTTCTCGGTAAAAAGAGCGGAAGTCCCCACCAATTTGAATCGTCTTCCACATCAGTAATGGCAGCTACAAGCTCCTTGTTGTTATATTAAATACTATACTCAAATATCTATTTTAGAGTATCATTTGCTCTAAAGGTTTTTGTCTTAGAAGTATGTTAACTTTTTTATTTATATTACATATGCATTGCTAGCACTGTTTTAATCTCCTTTTGGTCAGCAGCAATCTAATACTAAAGAAAATTTTCTGTAATTTCGAGATCCTGCACTGCAATGACACAAAAGCAGATCTGGGAAATCTGGTTGTTCTGATTTATATATACCAGAATAGAGGACTCTCGGTCTGCACGAAGACATTGTTATTTAGGCGCAGTGCAAAGAGTAACGAGTATGTGAATAAACGTAGGATTGGACTTGGCATTTATCCAATCAGCAGGAACTCTTGTTATTAACTCCGGTCACTTACGCAGCGTGTAGATTTCAGTAATGATTTAGTCGTATTTAAATGCTTGATATCTCAGAAGGTATGAAAACTATCATTTCTATTTTCTGGCTATGTTCAAAGTGGCTCAGAAGAGACCCGCCAAGTTCATGCCAAGCAAGTCCTGAGAGGGTTCTTAAGAGATGATGTGGAGCTGAGCAGCTGAAAATGGCTGGAGGCTGAGAGCAGGTGAAAGAAAAGGCCCGTGTGTGCTCCCTGTGGCCTCTTAGGCTCATCCCGGGGCATTCCTTTGTGGCTTTTCGTGGAGAAAGGAGAACGAGCTCAGTGAACCCTTGCTCTGACCGATTTGTTTATGTGTGTGATAATGGGGAGTAAAATAAAGATACGAATGGTTGTAATATTTAATTGAATTCAGTCACCGGGACTTGTTTGGTTCTTGGATTTTTAGTGACTTCAGGGGCTTATCTGTTGGTGCTAATTAGAAGAACTCTCCAAAAGTGTCTGTCTCCCAAGAGTGCTCAATAACTGCTCAGACAGAGCAGCATTAAGAGCATGGAGGTTCCTGTTCCTGCAGAGGAGGGGCCATGTCACAGCACAGATGATGGTTTCTTGCCACCAGCAACATACACGGTCACTACTGCACAGGGAAAGGTTTGTGTGTGGACTGCTAACTTAGGAGTAAGTAGGCTGATCTGATGATGAAAGTGGACAAACCCCTGGTTTAAACTCCCTCTTTTGATTGTGACTGACAAATATATGTCATGTGTGTTTCAGAATACATGTTCTGTATAGCAGAAAAAGTGCACTTAGAGGAATTTTTGGTAGTCGGTGACTGGATACACCTGTCAGCAGGGGTTTATAGTAATGTACACATTTTGTAATCCCTTCATTTATGATGGTTTTTCTACCCAGTTTGAAGATATATTTATTTTTTTCTAGCTGGTCTAACACAGGCTCATATGGCAGTTAGTTCCAGAGATAAATTGATGGAATGAAAAAAATGATTGTTTGATATTTAAATCAGTTCTGTTTACTGTCTTTTGGCCTTGCAATCAGAGGAAAGAAACAGAAGTACCTGAATTGCCTTTTTGATATCTTTTTTTTTTTCCACAACACTGTGATTTGTTCCATGCCATATGTGTTCTCCTGTGCAATGCATCCTTTCCGCTTTCCATGGGTTTGGGTGGATTTTTTTGTACTACCTGCACTTTTTAAATGCTGTGTAGCTTACGGAGTTAAATGTGAGATAGAAGAAAAATGCTTTCCATGAAACAACGGCCAAACATCTCCTCTGACTGATAACGATTCAGAGAAGAAAGACATAATTCCTGAAACACAAATAAGCTTTTTAGTTTGCTTTTCTGAGGAAAACAGATGTTCATTTTAGGAAAGAGAATTGTTACTTTCATATTTAGTACTGGAAATAATACCATGTTCTTTAAGGACTCTTCTGTTTGTACAGAATGAAAATTTTAACTCTGAAGAGATTAAATCCATGCATTTATAACTTCTGCCACATTAAAGGAACTGAATGTAAATTGATTGGAATAAGCAAATATAATGTTGCCTTCTTCAAATATCTGTTATGTATATACTCCATCAGAGCACATATTTTACCTTTACGTTGTTTGCAAAAGATATATTTGGTTTAAATATTTTTTGTATTCAGAATGGCAGTCTTTATAAAGAACATCTTCTGGGGAAAAGAATCTGGCTGCTTAGACTGAAACTAGTTCTTGGTACTACTCCTTTGCCTCTTCCAAATGTCAAGAAATCCAGCAAAGGTCTTATCTGGGCTCCAGCTGCCCCCGTCATGCAGCTCTCTAGTCATAGTTTTACCATGAAAGTTTTTGCTGATATTCCTACACAAATGAAATGTGTATTTGGAATGGTATCCAAAAAAAAAAAAAAAAACCACCAAAAAAACCCCTCAAGAATGTACAGGGAGTTGAGTGCAGAATGTTTGGCCATGAAATACGTGGGTTGGAGATCCTTAGCTGTAGCTTTTTAGGAAGCCAGCAGGTTAGTCTGTTATTTCTCTTGGGAGAGGTGGAGAACTTAGTAGCTGATGCAAGCCTGTGCTTTTCTGGGGTATGTGAGAGGGATGCTGGCAGTCAGCAAGAATGCATCGCTATGATGATGCTTATTTTTCTGATGCATGGAGAATGTAGGATTTTTAATGAGTGCTTGGCAGTTAAGGATAAAAAACCCAAAGAAATGCATCAGAAAGCCCTCAAATAAACAAAACTGTGTGGTGGTTGGTGTTGTTTTTTATGCAGCGTCTGACAGAGTGGTGATGCATTTTCCTTTTAATTGTTTTCCCAGGACCATACTGTTTTACCGGGCTGCTGAGGACTTCTGTAGTCATAAACCATCTGCAAGGTTGCTTCCGGATCAACCCCTTGTGAAGCCCAGGTAATGCAGTAGGAAAATTATCATGTTGCTCTGCAATTCTCAGAAGTCTCAATCCCTCAGCTTCTTCAGGGCAAAGCTCCTTAATGAAATCACAATATTTGGATGGCACAGTCCCCAGGATATGTAAACATGCTGCCTAAACAGCTGTTAAATAATTGTCAATGTTTATTCAGGCTCTCAATCAGGAAGAGGTAGATTTTAACACACTTTATGGTGGGATCTCTGTAGAGAACAAAGTTAATCCTTCCTGCTATGGATGTGTTTCAGAGCTGTAGTGCTCTTTTCTGATGTCACTGATTTACTGTCGTGCCATGACAGTGGTTTCTATCCGTTCTCACCCTACTTTGTTCAGAACATCCATACTAATGTTGGATTTAGATGATCAGGTGTATTCAGAGAACTCCATGAAACTGTGTGCTTTTAACAGACGGTGCAATCAAACCTGAATTCTCAGCACAGTGATCACTAAACAAGGCATGTTTGAACCAGTTTGTGTCCAAAATTGCATGCAAGAATTTGCACTTGTTCAAATGCCATGACACAGCGTGTAATATGGATATTTGCTGTAATACATCTGTACAGTTCTGTGCTGCTAGATGCCTAAGGTTAAGCTTGTTGCTCCATACAGAGCATAATTTATTTTCGGAGAGAAAGATGTTCCAAGTGATAGAGCATGAAGTTAGGAACAATGTGTGAATCCACTAAAGAAAAACAATTTTTAGATAGGTATTGTGGTGTTTATATCTTTGCAGCTTTGTACTTCTTATTCAGGTTTTGTAAAGTGGAAATAAGGAGGAAAAAAAAAAACCTCAAACCATTCCCTGGATCTTGTGGGGAATTCTTTCATAAGTGGAAGATCTAGTTCCCACATCAGTATCAAGCGTTTGATCCCTACTTATGGCAAGGTTTTGCAGTGTTATAAAAATTAAAGGTTTAGTTTATTTTCGCACTTTGATGCGCTTGTGAAGTTTTCATTAAGAGTTAAATGAATACAGTAAGATAAGACATAATTTCTGTCTTAAAAGTCAAGATCCAAAAGGGTAAATATAATATGAAAACTGTTATTGGATATAGGATCTAAATATATGCAGTGTGATTGCTCTTTTCTAAATATTAGCTATCCAACTTAGTACTTTGCACTGTGGCATCGTGACAGCATGAGGCCTGATGTGATATAAATGATGCCAATCTATGCACTGTTGGCATGAGCATCTGTCTCCTTGGCAGACTCCAAAGGCAGCTCCTGGCAGCTTTGGAGTTGCCTCTAGGTCTATCATATGGTTAGGCTTCTGACTTTTTCTCTTTAGCTAAAGTCCACTCCATCTGGAACCTATTTAATTCTCTTTCACCTTTGATTCTGGAGAAACATGTATGGTAACATTGTGCCTTCTGAACTGAGGACTCCGCAGTTATTTAAATGCCTGTGGATCTTCTGCTGAGATCTGAAACAAGCTCTGAATGTTACAAGCTAGAACTGAAATCTAAAAAAGAATGAAACCAAAAGCACTCTTTCATATAAAACTCACAAGGAAATTACAGTACAGTTTCTTTTTTCATTTTGTTTGGGGGGTTGCTGGGTTTTTTACAGTCAGATCTGTACTACAGCAATGGTGGTTTACCTCTCAGTGCTGGCCAGGCTGCCAGACAAAATCTGAAATGCACAGTCAGCATCAAGGAGCAGGAGGAGGGTAAGAACAGGCACAGCAGGTCTGATAAGAGTTCTGGACTGACCTGGAAGGATGTTACAGATCAAGGCATACTGCAGCCCCAAGATTTATCCAACTTGTGCAATGGTTTGATTTAACTATGGGTACTCAACCTTAAAAGTTCTAGCATAGATCAGGGTTGTACTGTACCACATACCACAGAATTAAATTATTCTCCTCCTTCTTGCATCTTTTATCGGCTTCTTTGGTGTAAAGACCAAGTATGGGTAGCTTCCAGTCACAGCTGTCGTGGGATCTGGCCTTCTCAGAGAGACGGAGAAATCAAAGAAAGTTTTCCGGAGATGGAGAAACTGTCAAGTTAAAGTGGTCAATCATTTATTTTTATTAAGTCCTCTTCTTTCTTTCATGCTCCTATATTGCCATTTAAACAATCTTGTTCCCTCACAGTCTCCTTTTAACAGCAGTGTCCAACATGTGAAGAGGGGAAGGCTCATCAAAAGTGGAAAGTTTCATACTCAGTTACTGAAATCCACAGCCATTGGTCAAAAGGACAACAAAAGGTCATATGCATTGGAAAAACCAAAGGCAATGGAGGATGGGAAGAAACAGAACTTCTCTGTACTAAAAGCAGACAGCTTGTTGACTCATCCTCTGGATCCCAGCACACTTCTTAGGGTCTCTGTGACATCTGGCTCACTTGCTTTGGTTTCTCTTCACTCTTTCTCTCACACCAGGAGAGGGCTGTACATGCTGCTCCATCCTGCCATGCCAATTACAGCAAGGGGATAATGACACTGACTCCATTCCAAGGCTCTCTAGGCTTATAGCCGATTAGACAGATGGGCAAAAACATGGGAAAGACTTGCCTTTAACTTTAAGGACTGTGATCTGAAAAGACAAACTTACTTTTCCTTCTTGCTTAGGTCTAGCATAGACTTTCACATGTTTTTCTATGATAGAGGCAGATCTTAATCAAAATCCCAGTCACTGGCCCTTTTTCTGCCTTGTCCTATTTTCTGTATACCTTTTTTTCTCTGTCTTTGAAGATGACTTAGGTAGACAAAGGAAAAATGTTCTTGAGAGCTACTGTGTTAAGCCTTGCCTGAAGTTCTTCACTGTGTCCTCCCAGGCACAAACAGTGCATCTGAATGCTTGGACGTTAATTTTCTCAGCACAACTTGAACCTCATTTGGTCCTTTTAGCCTCTGAGGATCACTCAAATCTGTCCAAGCAGTCGCCGAACCCTGACATCAATTTGTCTGCCAAAGTCACCAGTTTAATAAATAATGATATTAACCAGATAAAGGTTATGTCCCTTTAATATTCATACAACACTTCTCTATGCATTTTTATATCTTGTTTGAGCAGTCACTTGGAAAGACAGCAAGCCTGAAAAGCTTCTTTTGAAGAGAGCTGTGCTAGATGCCAGGTTGTCATGCAATATGTTGTTTCCCCTCCTCTGCTGCATATCTAGGAGGTGAGCTTCTGTGATGGAGATGACTGAAGAAAGACGCTAATTTGGGGTTTGACATTTAACAGACAAAAATAGATGCAAAATGAAGAATGTTGTTACAGGTATAAAAATAAGCAAGAAATCAAAATGATCAGAATCAGAGAGAAGCAGGTGACTCACTGTGGAATAAAAGAAACTATTAAGGATAGCTTACTTTTGAGTCTTCTCTTGATTTAGTTTGGGGCTTGCAAACCACTGCTGATTCCTCCTCTAAATCACTTCTGGTGATCTTGATAGTTGGTAAAGAAAACCTTTTTCTTCTTCTACACTGGGTTCAGAATCTTATTTACTGGTAAATGTAGCTGCTAGATTATATAACTGCCACATCATGCAGCTCCTGCTCAAATTCCCAACAAAACCAGGATTAACTGAGGTAAATACCTCACCAGTCAATGTCTCTGCAGACCACAACTGGCAAAGGTACAACAGAAAACCTGGTCTATGGTCTTTAGTCTGTATTGCTGTCTTGTCGCTGCATTGTAAGAAAGGGTTAGAACATCAGAGTACTTGTAAATGTAGCATACAAATTAACTGCCATTTGGAGATAATTGTAAGACAACGTAAATTATATAAGACATGGTTACAAAGCAATGTACGCATACCCTTTGAAGGGCAAAGTTGGCCTGTTTTATGAAAAACAGACATTTAAGAAGGGAAAAATACTTTAAGGAACCCAACAAGTATTGTTAGACTACTGATGACTCTCATACACTCAACCTGGGAATCCTTTGGTGTAGATCTGTCACTTTTTTCTTGACGGATCTATTTTGTTAAAGGCATGTTCTGGTAATAGATGCTGTAAGTGCAGCGTGCTGCACAGCACCAAGGGCCATCTCAGAATAATAGAAAGCTTAGAGCTTCAGTCTATCCATCATAAGGAAAGACTACCTAAGATGTGTGAATCAAATAAATGTCTGTATATGACTCAAAAACTGATAGCAACTTCATTTCTTTTGTGCTTTAAAGAGGATTAAGATAACTTCGCCGTAACTTCACCAAAATAGCCCTAGCCTTTAAACTTCATATCACTGAAGTCAGGAACGAAAGAAAAAGCGACATTTTTTACACTTCATGGGTTGATTTTTGATTGATTTGAGATGAGACTTTCCTTTAAAAAAACAAACAAACAAAAAAAAAACCCACAACCACTAACCCCCCAAACAGCAGCATGAAATATGCAGGCAGGTTTTTTGTTCTACAAACCATCATCCTTTTATGTACCGAGGGGATAAGTCAATTTGTGCTAACTAGGAAAGAGGAGGAAAGGTGCCTGAAGGTGTGAAGGTTTATTATTCTACAATATGTGCCTCTGATCATTTCTATCAAAAAAACTAACAAATGTTAATAGAGCGTGCTCTCCAGCTTGTACTTATTTGTTGATATTTATCTTTTGCCGTTTTGCAAGGGTTCTAAACTAGCTAGTTGAGAATGTTCAAGTCCCTGCAGTTACTATGTGCCAGTTCACGTGTGTTGTGATGTGGTTTGTCTAAGACTTAACTTTGTAAAACCACTATCCCATCAGAAGGAATGGTACATTCTAGCTCTGAATTATGACTGTTTCCCCCAAACAGATGAGGGAATTGCTGCATTTCATCTGTGTGGAGATATTTTCAGTTCTTCAGGAGGCCTAACAGGAGAAGTAGGACATATTTCAAAACACTTAGCATTTATTAAGTATCATTACACATATAGTAACACACATCGGATTAGCACAGAAAGACATTTCTATAGAGATGGCAATGGAAAACCTCATGTAAAGTGCCTTTAAGCTGCGTGGACTTGTGCAGTACAAGAACAAGAAGGTATAACTTGTGCTGCTTCTTACATCATTTTCTGTCCTGTTCCTTAGAATAGAAACCTGATCATGAACGACTCTGAAGCTCTATGACTTGGCAATTTAAAAATCTAGATATTATTAAAATTTAATATTTCTATTTTAAAAGTCTGTAAGGAGCCAAAACTTACCTAGTCCTTGCCCCACAGATCTCACATTGTAAGATGAAATCTAAGTGAAATAAGCTAAAAGGGCTCAGTCAGAGTAGGGATACAGGAAGAACTTCTTGGATGCATATGTTCTGACTTGATTTTCCTGTGGTTTAGAAACAGGAGAATCTTAAAATAATTATACTTGGCAATCTTTCTTTTGTCGTGGAAAAGGAGTTTCAGTCTAAAAAGGAAAAATGTCACAGCATACACTGTTACAATTCTTTAAATATTCCTCATAATTTGAATTTCCTTGACTATTTTTGTTAGTTTCAGGTACTTTACATTTATAGTTTAAAGGCATGAGAAAAGACCAAAAAAAAAAAAATTAAAAACCAAACCAAAATAAAATTATTATATTCCACCTTCTGTATGTTGTTTCAATTAATAATTTAATTGAATTAATTTAAACAACTGACTTAATAGCTCAGTTGTCATCACTAAACATGTCTATAAATAAACAAAGAGAGAGATGACCTTTAGCCTTATTAGAGGCGTTTGGGATTGGGGATTATTACAAAAATCATGGCTCTTGTCAGGTACACATCATTAAGTAAGATGAAAGTTAAAATGTTGTCGAGTCCGTGGCTCAGGTCTTCTACATAAGAGGAATGCTCTATTCTACCAACCTCTTAAGAAAAAATTCCTTTATTGTTCCTTTATACCAGAAGTCAGGGGAGGTTGTCTCTAGTCTGAGTTCAGGCTGGGAACACGTTTGTTCTGTGATCTTGCCTGTGCTAGCCTTTCTGGAAAAAAATAAAGGTCTTTTTATACTGGTTGAGAATGAGAAAGTAAAATGTATTTTCTTGGGGAATAAAATCTGGAAGCTTAACACAGGTTTTCCTTTGGCAAACTTGCTAATGATCTATTTTGAACACATTTAGAAAAAGTAACTTCCCAGTAGGAGACATTTATAGTAGAAGACAGAAAATTCCAATTTTGTGAAGTGTTTGGTGAGGGAGAGCGAGATACATGAGGAAAGGAATAAAATCTGAGTGTTGCTTCTCTTAAACACTTAGATAAACAGCAAAGGTCAAGCTAAGCCAACATTTCTTTTCAGGTGTAATTAATATACAGTGTTGCTTTAATGTTTCCAAGAGGTTTTGCTGCTTGTACAGGACCATGCAGACAGTCGATGCTAGAGACAGAAACAGAATTCCTGCTTTTCTATCCCACGGTATGCTCAGGTCACTGTACAACAGGGTTGTATAGCAGGGCCAATTATGAGCTCTACACTCAAAATACAATAAATCACTTGGGGTGCATCTTTCTTTTGAAATTATATTTTGATTTCCCTTGAATAAGCAGTCCTTTTTCAAAGTAATTTCTGTAATCATTGCTCTAAGGTTTTCTTAGAAGCTATATCAAAGACGGAAGAACCATAGCTATAAAACCTGTATGTGTCTTTGGAGCTTTTATTCCTGTAGATTTAAGATACGTGAATATCCATGTGCCTAACCAGGTCTGTGCTCTAAAAATTAGATTAGAAATCGCAATGATAAAGGAACAATTGAAAAAAAAGTGTAGAATTTGAAGTGAGATGAAGAGTGTGTACTAGGATACAGGAAGAATTGTATGCAGCAGTACAGTGGTGCTCCAAAATGATAGCCTTGCCTGAAGAACAGCATCCTACAGCACCAGTTAGTATTTCTAATATTAAACTGATTTCCTCCAGTATGAAAAGAATACATATTGGTAGCTACGTTTGCCGTCACATGTTTCTGAACTCTGAATTCCTTATTAATCTGTGCAAGAATAATAGTTATAACATAGGAACCAAAATACTTAGTTCCCTTGTAATGGAAGATGAAAAAAACCAACCCTGCACAGGTTCATATCATTTATATGGGCAAAATTTGGCTTATCTTTATAGAGAAGCCTGGTCAGGTCCCATACAAGCTTAACACGTGTCTTTTGCCTAAAATACCAGTGTCAGTATAATGGAGTGCAGGACAACAGTGTCAAATTCAATTACTCATTTAGATTAGATTTGGTTTCCTTGATGCCTGTAGGATCATTAGGGAACAGAAACTTGATGTGATAATGAAAATAAGTTTTGATATAGGGAATAAATTGCTAAATCACCAAAGGATTCTTTTACGGCTAGTTGACACAGTGGCCTATTGGTAGTTTAGTGGCAAACTTGATGCTTTCTTAGTAACTAAGCATATTTGTAAATGAGAAAAAAAATCCACAAAGTCTTACAGACATGTGGGATTTTCCTGCAACTGTAGAGCTACATAGATAATGGACATTTGGGGTTATAAGCAAAGAAACAGTGATGTTATCATAGGTAATAGCAATACACAATGAAAAATCACCCTCTTATTTCTGGTGTACCAGGAACATTAAAAGGCATTGGCCAGGTAAGATGAATATCGATAGGTCTGGCCATTTTTTGCTGTGAAGAGGACAGGTTAGGTTGGGAAAGAAGGCATCCCAAACTTCACACCTTAGTCTGTGATCTCTTACTAGATTTTGACTGAGTAGAAGTTTTTGTTGCTGCATATTTATTACTTAATTTCTTTGATTCTAAGAATTAAAGTGCTCGGTGCTTGCACGGCAGTCTTTCAGCTTGTTAGAAATTAAGACTTCAGAAATGAAGCTTATTAGAAAAATGAGCAGATCTTTAGCTGTTACTGAACTGACTGGTTTTATGTTAGTGAAATACTGCTGGTTCGCATTAGCTGAAGTATTTTGGGCCAGAACCAGCAACCAAGCTATAACTAATGTGACATTTCTTCTTGAATCTGGGAGGGCAAATTCTCTTCATGGCTATTTGTGAAATATGTCTGGGAATGAAGTTACGCTTTTGGGGCTTACTTTGGCCTTTTCCAGGAACTCTGGAGTCCTGAATGCTTTGGGCACATCCCTGACCCACTAGCTACATATTTCATCTGTTTTTTAGTCATTAAAGGTCACCCATCTAACCATCTTATATAACTCTGGTGCCAGAGAGCTCACAAATATTCTCGTTTCAAGGAAAGGATGGTAAGGCACTCTCTTTTTTGATTCATAAGTTCTAGTAATATTAGCATTTGTATATCCTGGCATTGCAGAGCATAGAAAGTAGAGATGAGATGACCTGAGAAAGGATATTGAGAAGAGACGAGAGATGACAAGATAATGTATAAAGTCAAGGTCAAGGAGACATTACTGTGTGAATCAGAGATGTTCTGAAGCATGACAAGAAAGGAGGAAGAGTGGAAGGAGGAGGAGGTGAAATAGCTGATAGGTGATGTCATTTTGTTTTTCAGGAATTATTAGACTCTTAAGAGTCGTTAAAAAGAAGGTGGCTATACAGAAATTGCTGAAAGCCATTATGCTTTCCTGAACAAAAAGTTAATTGCTTTGTGAGAAATGCAGTCTGGAAGTGTATACACTTTATACTTAGGGCATCTATTTGCTCAAGTAGTCATTTGCAAACAAAAGGAAGTTTCATGGCAATCAAAAGAACCTCTGAGTTCAAAATGAACTGAAGACGTGGTTCCAGTTAAAAATGAAGGAAGAATGAAATTGAAGAAAGAAAGAAATTGAAAGCATACTGTGAAATAATTGTGAGATTAGTTTGGTACTGTAAACTGTTTTGTCTCAAAGTGTTTTGCAGGTAACTTTTTAACCTGCAAAGTAGTATTTTTGTTTTAAAGCTTAACAAAAAGAACAAAAGCATCTACTGCCTTTTTTGTTTTAAATTGAAAGAAAAATTTGTGTTGGCCCTAAACTTCCTATTGTATGAGCTTTTGTTATGATTCTCTTAAATGAAGTGGGGGAAAATACTTGACTTTCTTGCTGGAATTGTTCTACTTGGACACAACTGTAATATTAAACTTCAGCATGTAGTGGCTTATATGTACCAGTGGCTGTCAAAGTAGGAAATTAAGGAAAAATGCCTTTGTCTGGGAAATAGTCTGAAAAGTAAAGAAGGATCAGAGTGCCGAATTGTACAAAGAATGCGACATGCTCATATAGAGTATTTTGAGTCCAGTAATAGTTATCTAGTATTGTTCTCAATCTTCCAGAGTACAATAACATACTTAAAAATGTGAAGAAGAGGAGGAAGATAGGTCATATTTCTGAGAGCTAGGAAGCACTAGGAAATACTTTAATCCTGTCTTTGTACTGAACTACTAAACTTTGTAGAAAAAAAAAAAAAAAGGAAGAAATCTTCTTTAAAGGAGTGCAGACTGTTCATACATCACTGCAAATTCTTCCTGGTTTCTGTTTTTCGCAATTATTCTAGCTTAAGATGTTAATTGCATACATGTTGGGAATAAAGATATCAGGTTTTTATTATGACTTGCAGTTTATTCTCCGTGAACTCACTTAATAGTTCAAGTCATGTATGATGCATCATTGTTATTGAGTTGAATTGGGGGAAATTTTTTTCTTTGTGAAAATGCATGCAAGTTTTAGGAAACCACATACTCAAACTACTAGGTTTCATAAGTATTTCACAAGTATTTATCGTGAGTTTCTCCCCACTCTCTGAACACCTGACGTACAGCTAAGAGCAGAGTAGGTAACATTTGCTACAATTCTTTAGGTAAGAAGATGATTCCATCTTCTGATGTTGCAGGATCTTTTTCAACTAGTCGGATCCTACCCACTGCCAGAGCAGTCATCTTCTCATAACTGGTGCTTTTGGGTCTGTCTTCTGGAAGGGATAGGCAGCATTTGCCTGAGAACTCATATGTCAATTGAAAAGAACTTGATCTCTCCCCTATTTTTAACTTAGGCATTTAGCTGTTTTAAATGAGAAAGTCACCATCCAGTATGTTTTAATAACTTGGTAAATTCTCTCATACTTATGTTGACTTCTTAATTAGTAGTAAGAAGTAGTAAGGAGAAAATGAAAATCTTCAATTCTTCCCGTTGTTTTTTGGTTCTCTTATAGTTTCAGATTTTCCTTACCTTTAACAATAAAAGAAACCAGATAAATGTACTGTTGGAGTTATGTGTGCTCTCGTATCAACTGGGCATGTACGCTCACGGAGTCAGAACAAATGAAAAATTGACAGCTAAATCTGTCAGTTCTAATAGAATAGACAAAACTAGATGTTTTGATATTGTATTAAGAAATTAAGCATTTTAACCCCTATAGTTTCATGGCAAAAAGTAGTAATCAAAATACTTAATATTTTATTAAAGATATGTAAACACAAAACATTAGGACTATTGTATTAGAATTTGCACTTTAATATCACCTCTCCTTCTTCAGCTAAGGCAAGCTTTGTACAGACTAAATACAAAACACTCCTTGGTCCTCTTCCTTTGTCCCATTTTGACAGTATTGATGGTGGTAGAATTTCCTCTTCCAGTGGCAAAATAAGAGAAAGACTGGAGTTTGTTTACGTTGAAGCCTTTTTCTGCCAAGCTAAAGGTACATGAAGCAAGAAGGAAAAGAACAAAGCAAATGGAAGTAGTTTCTGTTTCAGGTGTTGAACCCACTTCCTACATCCATTGCAGTGGTCAGCTGGGTGGAATGCACTGTGTTTTCAGGCTCACGGGAGACCTGGAACATTTGTTGCAGAACAGTCTTGTTTAAAGTAATAATCTCTCTTGCCTATTTGTTTAGGAATTCACAGAGGTCTTGTGAGAGCTGGCTTGCCATAAAAAGTAGACTGAGAAGAGAGAGGAGCTGAATACCATACAAGAGAAATATGGTGTAAAGAGAAGAGACTTGAGGAACAAGGTTTAAGAAGCAGCATAAGGCTTACGTCATCTGTTGTCTAGAAAGACTAAGGCAGAGTAGTTAGCAATGTTGCTTGTATGATATCTCCCAACCTCTGTGAAAACATCTCTAAAAATCACGTGATAAATGCAGCAGTAAATTCCAGAGTCACAGAATGATCATAAACCTTGGGCTCTATTAGCCCATTCATTCCTCTCCTCATAAACACAAAGAGCAATGATGAGGGTTGGAGGAATATCCTCTATGTAATATGTATTTGTGGCTCACGTGTTTTGAGTCGCTGAAATCCAGCTCCTCATTCATTATTTTTACAAGTTACAATGTTAAGTTGTCTAATGCACATAGCAGATGGATTTGGATATGTTATCGAGGGCAAAATATCTAGGACAATTTAAAGTACGAACTTGCACTAAAAAAAACCCCACAACTATTTCACTGGAAACAGATTTCTTTAGCCTTTTTCCTTGTCAATTAAATTTCCACTAAAATTATCACAATATATTGATAAATCTGATCTGGGGAAATCTCTTAGACTTTCTGATCATAATTCTGTCTTCCCAATCTTATGCTGGTGTGTGTATCCATTAAATTTATATTTCTAACATGAAAAATGTTAGATAATAAGTAAAGTTAAGTAAAATTTCATCTAAGTGTGTGTATACATATTTATGTACATTTTTGTAGCAAAGTCGAAAAGTGTTATGGAGACCTATTGGCTGGATGGAATGGCTGCTTATACAAAATCCATTACACAAAAATTCCATAGCAGAAGGAAAACAAAAGCAAATGTCCAAATGTTAAATGCTCTCATGAAACAAAGACATAAGAGCCATCAGGGAAGATGGCATTCATCTCCCTATCAGGTGTCTGTCAGCAGATTAGGCATTTTCACTTGGAAATTGATTGCAAAGTAAAGTAAGGATGATTTCCAAAGTGCAAAGTTAAACTCCTATTGTTATCTGCAGAGGCTGTGCTGTGAGTAAGAACTTTAGCTCGATCACATACTGGAATATGTGCTTCTGCTGTTTGCAGAATGGTTCAGACGAAATCCTGCAGTGTGCTACGGAAACAGCGGTGGAGCGTGGGTCAGAATGTATATGATAAACTCTACTTTGTTTAAAATTCTGTGATCATGAGGAATGAATGGATTTTGGACTGGAAAAGCAAACAGTCAAAGAATTTGTATCATCTTTGCAATATGTATGGTATGGCTTCTAACGTTTCTAATGTGTCACAGATGGTCTGGTTGGGCAGAAGGACTGCCAAAAGTGAATGTATGAAATTAATCTCTTTTTCACCATATCGCACCATCTGTTGCCAGTTCATTGCGTCTGTTGCTAATAACAAATAATTAATAATAATTTCAATAATTTAATTATTAAGTTCGTGCTTCACTTGTAACAATTATTATTGGGGTTTACTCTTTTAGTCACATTTTTTCCTATGTGTTGATTAAGTCGAAAAGATGTAACCCTTTTTCTGGGTGGCCAAACGTGTACAGTAATTGTGTGCCTACTCGTAATGCTTGTATATAATCTCTAAGTAAGTAGCTTTGTCTAGAAAGTCACTGTTGTCATTGAGGCTAAAGAACAGATTTTTGAGGTTTGCTGGATTATGATTATAAAGAGGGTGCTTGTCATGTTAGTATGAGGTAAAGTCTGGTGACGTGACAGGGATGATCTCTAACTACCAATGTCTTTGTTCTAATACTGCTCTCCCAGAGAAAGAATTATATTTACTTTGGAAAAGATAATAATCTCTTTCAATTTACTCTCTTTCCACAATGTATTTCTCCACTATTCCTTTCTCTTTTCTCATTTTTTTTCTTCTTCCCACAAATACACATTTCTCATTCATTTTCAGTGTGTGCATTATGCTCTTTTCAGTGTTTTCTGATTGTTACCATGTAACTCTTCACCTTCTGTTTGCAAATCATTTCTCAAAAATTTCTGATACCATAATTTGATATCGGTGCTACATGTTTTTATGCATCTAAAATAATTTATTATGGGTAATAACTACAGTTTGTACATCTTTCTCTTATAAGCATGTTTTCAAACTTAATAAGGCATAACGGTATTTATAATAGGATGAAAGGTTCCAACAACGAGCACAAATGCTCTTCCTCATGATTTGATTTCTTCATATGTGTATGTTAATTCAGAAATTTTCCCCAGGCATATTTAGTTACTTATTTTATTTCCTTTTTATTTTTCTTATGTGATGCTTTATGTCTATTTGCTCCTTCTAATACCAAAGTATTTGCAGTTGTGCCAAACTCTCAACTGCTGGCAGGGGTAGAGAGACAAAAAAAACCAGTAGGGCCCCTAATTTCCTACCTGGATGTGCACCAGCCACCACTATACACATATAATACAGTGTCTCAATTACCTCTGCTTTCTTATTCCTTCATGAGGGTGTGTAGGAAAGGCCAGGATGGAACCTTCCCCTCATCCTATATCATCTTTTGCACTTTCACTAGGTATTACTGTGGTATCAGGTTTTAATGTATGAGCATTGTTTACTTTTGGCGTATATTAAAAAGTGGTCTGATTGGTGTCAGGCGAAATTGGGAAATCATTCTTTGTTAGCAGCATCTGCTCCTTTTTTGATAATTATTTACATCCAGGAATCCCATAAAAACAGAAAAGAGATTAGTTGTGTAGTACATTCAGTGCAGTTTACTTCATCACAATCAAACTCATCTGTTCTGGGTTAAGACGAAGGAAATGCCGAAGTTATGTATCAGGTAGTGTGTCTGAAAAGAAAATTTCCCTTCCTCTCTCCTCCCCCACACCTGAATTTAGCTCTTAACTTGAGAAATGACGTGCAGGTTTACATCTGGGTGGAAGTTCTTGCATCAGAATGGTAGTAGGAGTTCTGGTTTTATATTTAGAAGTTCCCAAAGAAAGTTTTCCTGGGATTGTTCTTTTTAACCTTCAACATTACTTCTGCTCTCAGTGTAAATGCTTGCTTTTAAAAATCCACTTAACATATGGCCTAGATACACTGCAGAAATGGATCCCACGTGTTAATTATGCATAAACCAACACTGAAAAAAAGTTGCTAAGTGTTCTAGGGGAGGTTGCATTGTTTTTTGCCTCTTTTTTACAACAGGATATAAAATTTTGACACAGGTTTCTCGTCTCGCCATTTGCTTAGGTTTTAGTAATACCAGTGACACACAGTCCTTGTTTTGCATTCCAAGCCAACTGAATTTTTATCTGTACGTGTTCACAAGAACTGTGTGGAGGGGCATATCAGAGTTGAGGAACAATGTGAGTCAGATGTTATTTTCTGTGCGACTTGCGTAATCTGTAATAACAGAGGCATCTAATAACCTGCATTTCATACTGACAGCTCACTGAGCTGGGAACGCAGGTTCTTGCTGCTAGCCAGGAGCTGTCTTGTTGACGGAGCTCTGGAACCATGTCTTAGATTTAAGGGTAGGCTGAATTATAGCTGGTTGTGCTAGTGAAGAGCAGCTAAATCCTCAAAATCTGTCTTACTTATGGATTTTACCAATACATTAATTCAGTGAGAAAATCCTACTCTTTCCATTTGCTCACATGGAGGAAATATAAAAGAGATAAGAGTGTGGCTGATTCTTACGATTCTGGGTTCTTTCTGATGAGGCAGTAAGGTAGTGGTTTCACAGCCGGTGTGTTGCGTTTCTTTTATCAGAAGTAGTGTCACTGCACCAGCACAGGAAAACGGGCCTTACGTGCTCTGTATTGATCTAGTATGGTCTCTGTGTTGGTCGGTATCAACTTTATTTTCTCCCTTATACCTTAATAAAGTGAAGTTGGAATTTGATTCCTAATCCTGATGGCAAAACCAGACAGTCCAATTGTGGAGAGAAGTCCTGTTGTCTTACACAGGACTGTGTATGTGGTAGACTGGTATAGCATCCAGTCAAGGGGAGTGAATGGGAATGTTATTTAATGGGAGGGTTTTTTAAACTTAGAGGTTGGAAGAGAATATAATTCATAGTAATATTTACGTGATGTAACATTTTCAAGCCAGGTAAAAGCATCGAGTGATAGACTCTAAATATAACTTAGTGGAGCCACCAAAAAAACTGCAACACAGAACTTTGGCAATTCGAGCTTTTGTGGAGACATCTGAAAACCTCATTATTTTCCCTGTAATTTTGTGTGGTTTGTTGCACTTGTGATTTGATTCAGGCCAGACGTGCCTTTGAAATTCATCATTTTGGTTTGCTCCATTGACATGGATGAATACTTTGCTGCATTCCGAGGGCTGTGCTTGTTTTGTAAGTCAAAGTGCTGCCTGTCCTCTGCTCTGCCTCCTCACATCACTGTGGACCAGACCTCTGCACCTGGCTGACTGAACTCTCATATATCCAGCATCCTCAGGGTTCAGGTGATGAGAAAGTGAGAATTATGACTGTACCATTATAACTTCACCTGCACTCAATTTTTTTTTTTTTTTTTTCCACAAGGTTTTATTTGGTTCATAGCTGAGCAGTTTTCTTTCGGTTTGGTTTTCCTCACCAGAAAAATGAATTGCTGATTATCAGTGTCTTTCTCATTTTTAACTGTACTATCTTTTAACCTGCTTCATGCTTGCTACAAATATGAATACAACCTTTGGCTTCAGAAAGCATGATATTTAATCTGTCATTCTCAGCTGCTACGGAGACCACGTCCTGCACAGAAGTATTCTGCTAAAGTTACAACTAACAGCGTCACAGCAGAGTTTTACCAAACTAATAACACATACTGAAACATTTGTTACTCAATGTAAAGTAGAATTGGCATCACACACTAAAATAACTGCTTGGTCATTCTGTAATTGTAAAGTTACAGAGTATTAAACTGAAGTTTGATCCAATAATACACGTTAATCGTGTAATACAGTTAGCTACCCGGACTTCCTCGTGGTACAAAGTGAGATATATCTACCTCCTGTTGGGCATTCATTTTATCTTAGACATTTATTTTCAGAAAGTGCTTTTCTCTCCACAGATACCAATATCATGACTAACTCAGAATAGAATTAACTTCTAGATAGCTACAGTTAGATGACAAGATACACAGCCACTGATTCCAATGTTAATTTAGATTTATATATGCATTTTATACTCGTGTATGTATGTATTTATAGACAGCTTTGTAAAATGTGGACTCCTTGTCATCTTGCCCACTGGGGTACTGAAGTTATTCAGGTAATGTTCAAACAGTCTGCCACTGTTTGAAGGATTCTTGCTAGAGGCACTGCTCTTCAGCTGCACAGTGTGCCAACTCAGCATAAAAGTTTGGTCAGTTGTCAAGGGAAAAGAGCTCCACATTTGGTATATGAAAAAGCAAACAAAAAGAAATAATCAATATTTTAAAAGTTTTCAATAGGAATAGATTTGCTGATGAATTTGAATTTGATTTGAATTGCAGTTTTTCCTGGGAGTTTAGCATTGCTCATGGCTATTTTTTGTGCTCAGTCCAGTATATATGTTCATTACCATTGAAATGCTCTCGAAATGTTTGAAGAAAGGGAATATTGACTCAGGCAGAATGAAAAAATGGTTTAGTGCTTTTCCAGCTTCCTATACCTGTTTTATGTGGAAGTAATCATTCAGTTATTAATTCATAACTTGGTTCTTTAATAATAGATAAATATTAGTCATAAATCAAATAGCTTTTTTGTCAGGAAGAATTTTTTCCTACAGTTTCATTGTTCTTATTTTAGATGTTGTTGCCTTTGCATCATTTTATCCTGTAAAATTTGCTTTAATAAAATTCATTTTTAAAAGGATTTGGCAACAAAACAAATAGTAGACCCGTTCTGTTTAAATGTGTGCTGAGGACATGTATTGCTCTTCTATTAATGCAGGATTTAATCTGACTTGCTTCACTTTATTGCAAGCCAGAGTAAATCACTATCATGTTTCATGGAAATATACCCTGGGCTATTTATTACTAATGTACCCAAATCCCTCATTCTAAGGCAAAAAGAAAAAAAAAAAAAAAAAAGGGTGGGGAAGAGAGCTGTCAGTCAAAGAAGTATTTGATCCAAACAGCAGGAACAACTTCCAAAAGAATGACAAAGATATAATTACAAAGAAAGAACGTCATTCTGCTCCTGAGGATCTGCTTTCCCATTTATTGTGGCCGCTGTGGATTCACTGGGCTGAGTATAAATTTGTATACTTTATATCAGCATTAGTATTAGTTTTGTGTTTCATTACATCTCTTCTCACGTCAACCCACAGATCTCCTCTCCTTTTCTAGATCCCCCTTCCTGGCTGGGGAGGGGCCATCAGGTGATAGAGCAACTGCTATAGTTTAGCCCTGGGTTTGGGCTAAACATAGGCAAGATGCTATTTCAATAGCTATTTACTAAATACAACAGTTAATCGTTAATTATTAAACTATTATCCATAAATAACTGCTTAAGCAGAAGGAACACATAAAATGCTTTGAATTAGGACCTTTATGAAAAATGTAAGGCAGCATACTTAATTTACTTATAAATTAAATTCTGGAGTGTGTGCTGCCTGTTTGATAGGGCTAATTGTGGATCTGGAAACCCAAATTCTGTGGTTCAGGCCATTACTTATTTTCAGTGAAAATGGCTATTCTTGCCATATTGACAGAGTGTAGCTAAAACTATTACACTCAAATAAATAAATCAAAATAAATGCTTCAATGGGTAAATTCTCTACAAATTATTTCACTTTTAAAAGGTTTCTCTTTAATTTTGTAGAAAGGAATCAAATGTCACAAAACGGGCAGTTCTGGTTTGGACAGTTCCTATTTCTCTCTAATCCTTCATTACTCAGAAGTTGCAAAATTAAGGAAAAACTGTTTTTTCCAGTTTGAATTAAAGTTGTAGAAAACCAACTACTCATAAAGATTTGGGGTTTCTTCTCTTTTCATGTGACTTTCAGAATTAAAATAGTAGTCATAATCTGTTCTGCGGGATTATTTCTCTCAAAAACTTTTGTACCATGACCTGCTAGATAATTTTACTTATAAATTATTAAAAAATGTAATTAATAGTATCACTACTGTTAACTAGTACAAATTATTTTGCTGAAATACTAACCTGAATGTCCTTGTGCCATCTCTTCAGGTACTTAAAGGCACCAGTATTTACTAGAACAGTTCTTTCACCTGACACCTTATTTTTCCCTTTGATACAAAAGAAATCTTGTACCAGTGTACGGTGGGTTGATCCTAGCTTGTCACTAAGCACCCATCAGCTGCTTGCTGACTCTCCTGCCCGGCTGGATGCTTGAGAGAATCAGAAAAGTGAGGAAAAGATCCTGAGTTGAGATAAAGACCATTAAATAAGTGAAGGAGAGAGGAAAAAAAAAACCAACCAAGCAACTCAAAGGCCTCACCACCTCCCACCAGACGACTGATGCCCAGCCAGTCTCTGAGCAGCTTTGGAAAGGGGGTAGGTAGTCATTACCATGACCTCACAGCTTTACTGCTGAGTATGGCATTCTACAGTATGGACTATCCCTTTGGTCAGCTGTCCTGGATGTGCTCCTTCCCACTTCTTGCCTGCCCCAGCCTATTTGTTGTAGAAGCAGAGTGGGCAACACAGAAGGTCTCTGGCTGGGCAAGTGCTGCTCAGCAATAACCAAAACACCGGCAGTTTATTAGCGCTGGTTTAATCAGAAACCCAAATTACAGCAGCACAGGTATAGCAGTGAAGATGAGGTCCATCCCAACCAGACCCAGTACACAGTGCCATAACTCACTCACAGTGGGACAGTATTTGTTTTGAAGTCTTGGCTTTTGTATGTGGTGTACAAGATTGACACGTTTCATGGGTGCATTTCATATATTAAGGAAAAACAAAAAACAAACAAGGAAATACAGTTGAATGTGCAAAGTAAATTTGTTTTGACACGTAATATTGAAGTTGTTCACTATTACTCTGAATGAGAATGGGAATTTGCTCCTTTACTAAGGAAACTATAATTTTTAGCTTTTACAGCAAGTATCTCACATATTGTACAAAACCCACAATAATGGGGTTTTTTTAAGCATTTGTTGTGCCTCCTTGAAATTACACTTTTGAAATGAGTTATTGTCTTGTTTTGATGGTAGAACATTTGGTTTCCTTGTTCTGGAGGCATTCTTTGAATGCTCTGCTAGTTTTGCATAGTTACATTGAAGTATTGTTCACGTATTTAATGTTTGTTTCTGACATTTCAAAAACCACTTCGAACGGTCTCATTGTGAACAGTTTTACGTGCTTCTCTGATCATTTGCACCAACACCAAATTCAAATATCTAGGAGCTTTTACACATACTCTTACTCCCTCTTCCTTTGAGGAAGCATTGCCGTCTAGGAGGTCTCTGCTTCCTGGAGACATCTGGGTGGGTAATTTACATACGAATCTTCAACCTAATTAATATTTGCACAAAATATGGTTTGTAACTTCTTTTTTTGCAAGAAGAAACAGTTTGGTTAGTACTTCTTGATATGATCCTGTATCTACTGTCAGATAAATTTACCTCAGTCTGTTGCATATAGAGGCCCAGGCTGACGTGTGTGCGTGAGGCTGTGAGTGTAACTTTCTCTCTTCACATGAGGTTTCCTGAGTCTAAGTGGTCTGCGTGACTGGGGCAAGTGTTTGCAGATGTGAAATTTGAACAACAGTAATTTCCATCACATAAAACTGAAGCATGAGTAAATCATAAGTAAGAATGTAACCCTAAAAATGTGTTTTAAATAACCACTAGGAAGTGAAAGGTTTTATTTCTCTGATACTGGTAAAACAGTTATTCCTGTACTTTAAGACACACATTAGTGGACTGAACAATGTGTGGTGGATGGAAGGTGACGGAAGATGTATGTTCTTTTTTCCATGAAAAACTATGAATAATACCATGATTTTCACCTACTCTTACAGCTACTGAGAGCTCTTAGTTGTATGTCTGTACTGCACTCATAATAATAATGATGAAAATGGTAATTTTGTGCTCTTCTCACTTTTAACATCTGCTTGTCTCAGGCTCTTTCCTCTCCCACGTCTCCTCTTTGCTATAAACATAAGAACTGTAACAAGAGGCAACTGAATAATCTTCAAACTTATGCATTTGCTGACTCTTTCTTTCATTTTAGTAACTTCTGTAGGTTTTTATTTTAATTCTTTTCTACTTCACGAAACATTAATCTTGTAAAGGCAAAAATGGATAAGCACACTGAGACAAAAATGGGCTATGTGATAGCTTTTTGCAAAACAGATGTTTTAATCATTTTAGTCTGCAATTGGTAGAAGTTTGAATTTTAACTTCCCCTTTGAGAAAAGATCAGGAGTTGTTTAAGAGCTATGCTTTAATGATTATTCCCAGCCTTCATCTGTTTTCCCTGTGACTGTTGCTGTATCCGGGTGTAACTACAATATTTATTAGAAATACAAATGAGCAAAATATTTTCCACCTAGAGATGCCAGCACTTGAAAATTGGCAGTAACTGGCTTAAAACATATCAACAGCACTGCTTTCTTGGGTTACCTCCTCACCTGCATGGAAATTTGTGTCTAAATTTGCTAACAAATCTGAGAGAAAGAAATAAAATGATATTCCATCTCTTGTGCTTGCATAAATACATTTTTCAGAAAAGCATTCCTTCACGCCTAGCAGGGGTCCTGGGCCCAGAATCATTTGTGTGAAGTGGTAGTTTTGAAAAGTATTTTAGTAAGTGATTGGAAGGGTAAACTGGTGGAATCTGATCAGAAAATATAGATATATATATCAATGCATGTAAATAAAAGTAATCTCCCCCATGCTGGTGTGCAACAGTACAATTGCACAATTTACATGATGAAGACAGAATTGAAGCTGCTGCGAGGTGCTTTTGAGATGCTGTAATGGAAGTACAGAAATGGAAACATGCTGAAAAAGTTTGAATAGCAATAAAACTCCTTACTGTGATCCATAGGGGAAAAATACCATTAAAAGAGGAGTAATTATTTTAAAAAAATATATATATATTATCATGAAGACAATGGAAGTGAAGTCTTGTTAGAGGGGACATGATGTTATGGTTTGTAGATATGTTTGGATTTCCTTAGACAATCATCTACTTATCTGCCATCCAAAAAAAATACAACCTCTAAATTTTATGAACGCACAGATTGCTAATCAACATTTTAACATACTCCTGACTTTCAAGCGTTTGAGTTGTGTACAAGACTGGATCTTTGCTCTGGTTAGGCATTTTGTGGTAAAGATCAAAAGCATTATCAGTGAAAGTAGCCTTATATCCCTTCAGCTTTCTGTCTCGAGACTTAATTTCCTTTTGTTTCATTGTTGTTTTGTCTTACAAATCCCTGCTCTGTCTTACAAGAAAAAGTAGTACGCCTTCCCGCATCATCTGCCATTACAATCATTTAGTTGAGGTGCCCCAGTGTGTTTCGATTACAGGAAACCCCACTAGCTGTTCAGGGCTCCCTTCGTTCAAAGGAGAAGCTGTTCAGCTTTATGAGAGTATCTTCTCATGGCCTCACTTTATCAATCTTCCCATCCAAAATCTTCACCAAGGCAAAGTCTAAAGGAGAATCTGGCATCTTTCTGTTCTTGCTAACAAAGTGAGTGGATGATGAGTGCTATAAATAATCACCTTGGGTTTTTATGTTTTCTTTACTATTGGATGTTTGGAAGTGGAAGAGTAAATCATTGTAATTGTTCATTTTAGGGGTGACTTAGCAGCTTAAACCAGTTGAGAACATTATGTACTAAGTCCTCACTTAAATCATAGGCTTGTGCTTAACGTTGAAGTATTTTTTCAGTGTTCTGGTGCTGAGAGTTGTGGTAGTCAGTCATTCAGTACACCTTTTATAAGTTCCTCGACTGTGCCTATCCACACAGATGGGAGGAGTGAGCCCACGGTAGGTCCACCATGACAAGATCAATGAAATTCACAGTGGCTCTTATTTTTGCTTTTTGTGGCGACAAAACTCCCTCATTTTAGTTATGTGCCAATTTTCTTTGGAGATTCTGTAAATATTCTCTACTGAAATTTAAAAATCCATTTTAGTCCTGAAGAGGCTTTTTAGTGGAAATATTTCCGTGAGCTGATGCTAATACTGAGCCAGCTAATGAGGACTTACAAAGGATGAAGCTACTGATTCTATACAGAAGGGAATTACTACTATTAAGATTCACAGGACCTGATGCAAGCAAATACATATAAGAAAGCCTGTTCTTTTCTCCATTTCAACAAAGCAATCTCGTGGTGAGTAAAGTCTGAAGATTTAGAGCTGAAGAGTTCAATCTCGCCTCACTTCAGGCACTTAAAAATATGCAGTTTGGTGCAAAGACGAACTGTAGAGAGAAGGTGGTATTTTGTACTCTGCTCCTCGCGCTATTGCACCTTGCTCAGCAGATAATTTGTTATGTTAGTTCTTACTAAATAATTGATGGCAAACTGATAACCCAAAATTTAGTGAATATGTGGAATGTTTTATTAGAACATTAATATGCTACAGGTGTGGTTTATTGGTCAATTAACATACGCCTCAGGGTGTGGTGTGATAGATGAGGCTGCTGGTTGTGTGCTGTGTGGGCTTTGGATTAGCAGGCTGGTAAAACACATCCTGGAGGGGCTTAATGGTGTCGTAGAGTGAGGAAAGATGCCCTATATAGAATGCACTGTGGTTTCCATGCAAGCTAACTTGAAATGAGGAAGCGTGAGTTCTGGAAGTAGGCTAACAATAGCAATGTGGATCTTCTGTGTAAGTTAATTTATTCTGCTATTTGGGAGAAACTGTCTTAGGGCTAAGGTGGTTTCCATTAATTTCCCATCTTTCCTGGAAAACTTGTAAAAGTTAGTTTCTCTCCCTCATACTTTATTTACAAGGCTATGTACAACACATGCCTACTTTTGGTCTCTGAGTGCTACTCTTAATCAAGTAATGGTGTGAATATAGGCAAAAAAATTCAAATTCTATTTAAGCTTCTTTTAAAATTTTTCATGTAGTAATAGTTTTCATTATAGATAAGTGGTTTGGGATTGGATTGTTTGGGGTTTGTTTTTATTTCCTGAGGACTTTTTTCTTTATTCTTGTACTTACGTGATATGTCTTGCTTATTCTATACCTCTCAGAAAAACTGCCTTACATATTATCCCTTGACTATCATTAGTCTCTTCCTTCCTTCTCTCTTGTCTTATTTTCATTCCATGCACAACATACAAGTAGCTTTAGATTCACTTTTTGAGTAGAGTGGTTGTAAGAGAAAATGGAAAAGTGCAACGTACAGTTTCTGTGTATTCCTAGGTGAAACTGTCTTAACTGCATGCAAAGGGCAGAGAACTCCAGGAGCAAAAGGATGTCTGCAGTAGATCAGACCAAGAGTCCAGCTGACCCTGGAGAAATCAACAAAGACAATAGGCAACAGCAAATGCTTGAAGAAAAATTGTAAAAGCAGAGCATGCATAGTGAGATTTCTGTAGGTACGACTCCTCCTATTTTCATCTGCACTATGAGAACTTCTAACTAGAATATTACATTCAGATCAGTTTGCCTAATAGCTCTTGAGGGAGTTCTCTTCCATTTGTCTTGGAGATTTTTAATCATTTTACATATTAACATCCAACCTGTCCTTTTGTAAAGTATTCCATCATTTTAACACTGAATTGTGTGGGAAAAGTTTGATTTACGTCTGTGCTCTTTATTTCAAAACCGCTGCCACATGCTTTCATTGCTCACCCTATGGGTCTTGTGCTGCAAGGTGTGGTGAAGTATCAATCTATATTCCATCATCCTGTGCTCCCTCGACTGCATTCTTACCCATGGTGAATAAGCCTCAGCTGTTTTCTGCTTTAAGCTAAATTTGTCAGCTTATTCTTCATTCTTTTCAAGTAGCTTATGGATATATTAAATATCAGGGGCTCCAGCATGAACTCCTATGGAATATTACTGAGTTATTCCCTCAGTTTTCAACCTCCATTTACTCCTCACTTGTTTGTCCCGTCTTCTGCCAGTTTATTAGCATACAGTTGAAATTTCCCTGTCCTTATGCTCTAGTAGAAAGTATTTTTTTGGGGAATGCAGATGTTATCATGCACATGACCTTTATGTAATGTGAAAATGACATCTTTGAAGAATGCTTTTAGCTTTTAAAAGCAAGGTTTCTGTCTGCAAAAATTAGACTGACTTTTTGCCTGTTCCATTCAGACGTATAGGTAATTTTGTCACATATTCAACCACTTGACCAGTATGGAGTCATGTGTACTCATTAGTATTTCTACATATTCTGACTACAAACATTTTCAAACAACTGATACCTTAATTACCACATTCAAGTGATATCCATGTTCATCAATCAAGTGATTGCCATGTTTAACTGCAGATAAAATGTGCTGGACACAATCAGCAGATGTTCTGTCTGCACAGGACATTGCTGCATGCTGGAGAAAAGAATGGAAAGAACGTGAACCACAGTTATAATAGTCTTTCTCTGGAGGCATCCCCCAAAATTTCCTGTCTGCTCTGTAACAGAACTGGTAGCATCAGTGAGGGGAGGTGATGGAGGAGAAGGGTTTATCTTCAGGTAAATCTCTGCACTCACCTCCCATTCAAACAAGCTGATCATCAAAGTAAAAGCGCTGCATTTGCACTTCAGCCTTCCTGCTCAAAGCTGGTTCTTTCTGTGCAGCAAGGACAAAAGGACTACTTAGAAACATTATTTTTACTTCAGCAAGTGATTACCTGATTAAATACAGTAAAAAGTATTTTAAGATCATTAGTGGTAACAAGACTAGCAGAAGAGTGGTAGCATGTAGAATAAAAAGAACTTCCTGCCTTCTCCACCAACTCTTTTGTGAAGAGGCAGTGAAGATTTTGAAACAAGAAACTGGACCAGTGTCAAAAGCACTATGACTTGAAGAATTTCCAGCCAATAGCATAGGCCAACAAGCAAAATAATGACTGGTAAGAGAAGGTGATTTTATCCTTTGTGTTGGAGGCTCAGAACATCGATGTTATTGCTGTGACTGAAGTGCTCACTTGATGTATAGAAGTGGACTCTCCTCATAGTGATTTTTGTGGTTTATTCTTCCTTTGCCCTGGGCTTACTGAAATCAGTGCAATTATTTAGCAAAAGGAGGTTCTGAGCAGAAGCTAGGGGACCTGGTCCTAGAGTTGGAATGGGAATGCTACCTCGCAGTTTCAGTGCATGTAAGGCTGAGTCCCTCTTAAAATTAAGGTAGTTGGAGAGAAAACAAGTGTCTCAAGCTTCAGCTGAATGTGGTTGGTTGTGGTCTGTGAGCCTGTACTCACCTACTGAGCACCGAAATCTTGCTGCCATGTGTACAGCAGCTGCTGCACTTCTCCAGTCTGCTCCTACCAGTCTCAGTTCTGAATCCAGGCATGAAGACAGTTTCTTTTATTTATTAATTCATGCATTTATATAGTTTTGTCTATTGCTTGGTCTTTTCTGGAAGGTAGTTTTGTTTGCACCATTTCTGGTAATGATCCCAGTTGTGTATACGTCACCACCGATGGAGGGACTTCTCAAAACTATGTGAGATTTGTCCTCACTGTCAAAGGTTTTATTATTGCGTGACTGAAATGAGTAGGCAGTCTAGAATGCAAAAGTCTCTTATGACTCATCTGAGTTACTCAGTTCTTCAGGATCAAAGCTCTACTCAAATAAAAAGTTGTGTTCAGATGGTTATTTGATGGGGGGTGAAGATGTCTATGTGCCAAAACAAGGTGCTATATAATGAAGTACTTCTAGCAGAAAAAGAACTTGCTGCTGAATGTTCATACCAATCATATTGTGACTGAATAACTTTTAAATGAAAATATTGTTGATAATTTAATGGGCAGGCAAGAACCTTTTCTAGCCAAAGACTGTCTGAAAGATGAAAGGACATGACGGGAAGGTGGCTTAGCAAGAGAATGTGAAATCCAGACAGGATATACCACTACCGCTTTTGACTACAGATGAGACAAAGTTGTTTATAGCAGATACCTCTGAGCAAAAAGTTTTTTGAGGACAGCCGGTATTTTGCCTGTCAGATCTGCTTCAGGTCTAGTGATTATCAGCATCTTAGCTGCTTCAATTCCCTGATGAACTGCCTTGAAAACATGAGTTTTATAAATCACCTCACGACGCTGTACTACAAAGGCCTGATGATCAGCAATGCAGTGACCACATTTATGAGAAGAAAAGACATCGTTTCTAGGAATAACGTGAGAACGTATCAACTCCACACATCTTGATTGCAGACTCTGCAGGTAGCCAAGGTTTCTCTGGCTTACTCCTTGACCTTCACCTTTGCTTTCACAGACTGCAAACTTCTCAGACACATCCATAGTGTGAACTGCATCTTAATAGCTAGACTGCCTGATGGAGAGATTGCCTTCCATTCTTAATTGGACAATATCTGTAGCTCTGTCATCCAGCATCATAAAGATTTGCTGCTTCCTGTTTGCAGTGACAGAGTATCTCTGGGGAAAGGCTGACAATTCATACCAATGAAAAGTCACTTCAGGGTGCATATTTATAACATCCTATTCTGTTAATATTCTGCCACTTTTAACAAGTGTTAAGTCGTTCTACTTTTGCATTAGTTTCTATTTTATCTCGTATCTGTGTACTCTCTTAACCCTGCAATTACTTTTGCTACTTATTAACAAATAATAAATATTAAGTTCAGTCCAGGTTGTTCTCATAGTGTGCTTTCCTAAGGAGAGGTCGTGGACTAGGTGGCAGATTGGGTACCTTCATTAGACACATATCTTCACCATGACAGGAAGGATAAAGTAGCAGATTCCTAACTGATCTGTTCCCCACCTCCTCCTCTCCAGCACCACTCCCACACCATATGCATTTCTGTAGTGGTAATCAGAGTTTGGTACTGTGTCCATTACTGGTTAATGGGTACATTGCCACTGTTGCCTGATCTGCACTCTGTTTCTGTTTGTATATTGCTACTTCTTAATATTACGTTAGTTACTTAATCGAAGGCACTGCAATTCTTTTTTTTTTTTTTTTTTTTTTTCCTGAATGAAGTGTTGTTTTTCGCGTGTTTTTGACACATTTTGCCTGCCTTGTTGAATTTTGGTAAATTGTTTTTGTCTAAATTTCCATTTT
>JAAGNO010011603.1:0-20091 GCA_033439905.1 Ceryle rudis
TGCTAAACTGACATTTTTTTAAAATATTTCCTTAATAATTATTTTAAAATACAGTTCTTGTAAAGCAACAGTTAAAAAAAAGATAAAATAACTAAATCGGTGAAAATCATACCATAGTAATACTCACTTCATTTGAGACTCATTTATATTTAGGCTGGGGGTCAAAACCAAAATCAGCACAAGTTTATGTAGACATACAGGTTCTTTTCAAATGTGGTACAAGATTTTAGTACTAATTCTCCAGATTTAAAGACTATTGCATCCAAATCTTAATCTTAAATCAGACTAAAAGTAATCTGTTAGTCTAAGTCTGATCCGTTACCATCTTTTATTTTACAGACAATAACCAAATCTTGTGATATAGGTTAAGCCAATTCCTTTTCTTTCATCTACTGTGAAAACCTATACTTAGCCTTGATTGCAGACAGTAGTGGAGGTATTAAAATCCACCTTTCAAATTACATTAACTAACCAAAAAATGGGGGAAAAAAAAAAAAAAACAAACCCCCAAAACCCCCCACCACATCTCCATACGTTTTGTAATAATCTCCAGTACTTTCTGATGAAAATCATTAGGATGACTTACGTGAAGCAGAACAAAAAGTAGTATCTGAAGATACTAAAATTACTAAAAATTGCCTCTGATTGCTGAGTAGGCTGTAGGGCCCAAATCCCATTGTGCTTTGTCTTCTATACAGATGCAATCCATTGTTTTAAAATATCTATGTATCTCAATAGTTTTAGATCACTACAGTTAGAATACCTTTTTTCTTCTTTGAAGAAAATAGCAGAAGAAAAATAAAAGAAAAAAGCATGGTATTATCAATATTGCCTGACATAAGACCAATTCTTATTTTCCCCAATTTTCTTGGGAAAAAAAAAAAAACCCCGCCACTTCTAGTTATCTATGGAATTCTTTGTTGAAATGCAGTCAGTTTCCTCTTTTCACAGTATCACAAGTATCACAGGGTGTCAGCGGTTGGAATGGACCTTGGAGATCTTCAAGTCCAACCCCCCTGCCAGAGCAGGATCATATAATCTAGCACAGATTTTCACAACGTGCAAAGAGTATGATATAAGTGAATGTACTTATATTCTTTGCTACTTGAATGCAAGGTTTTGTCATCCTTGCTCTGTATGTTTTTTTAGAGAAAAAGACACAGATGCAGTCCAGTTGAAGATTATGAGGAAAGGCTGAGACACCTGGGGCTCTTTAGTCTGGAGAAGAGAAGACTGAGAGGGGATTTGATAAAAGTTTATAAATATCTGAGGGCTGAGCCTCTTCTGACTTGTGCCCTGTGATAGGACAAGGGGGAATGGATATAAGCTGGAGCACAGGAGGTTCCACTATAACATGAGGAGGAACTTCTTTACTGTAAGGGTCACAGAGCACTGGAACAGGCTCCCCAGAAAGGTTGTGGAGTCTTCTTCTCTGGAGACTTTCAAAACCCGCCTGGATGTGTTCCTCTGTGACCTGTGCTAGATTATATGGTCCTGCTCTGGCAGGGGGGTTGGATTTGAAGATCCCCAAGGCCCCTTCCAACCCCTAACACCCTGTGATTTCCATTTGTATTTTAATAAATATATGTATATGTGTGTATAACATAGATCAGGTTTAGGCTACAAGGCTGTTTATGCATAATGTTGCTTAGATTTCCCATCATAATTGTCTTTAAGAACAGACATAAAAATGTTAAAATGGACACCAAATTATTAATAATGTAATACAAATTCTAGGAAGTGTCTAAATTGAACTACAAGTCATATTACTTCCCTCTACCAATTTTATTCCTGGAAAAGAGTAACTTACTGACTTAGTTCCAACATTAGAGAATCCAGGTTTTGGTTGACCAAATAAATAACAAACCAGATTTTGTATTGTATTGGGTTTGGTATTGGAGGGCTACAGGGGTGGTTTCTGCGAGAAGCTGCTAGAAGCTTCCCCTATATCTGATGGAACCCATATCAGCCATCTCCAAAACATACCTGCTGCTGGTGAAGCTCATTGGCTGAGCCCTTCAGCCTTTGCCTGCAGCATGTGGAGAACCCTACTCAGGAGTGGGTGGATGTGCCCAAAGGAGGCTGTGACCCTGTGGGAATCCTGTGCTGGAGCAGGCTCCTGGCAGGACCTCTGGAGAGAGGAGCCCACAATGGAGCTGGTTTGCTGTCAGGACCTGTGACCCCCTGGAGGACCCACAGTGTTGCAATCTGTTCCTGAAGGACTGTACCCACTGAAAGGGACCCTTGATGGAGCAGTTCGTGAAGAACTGTAGCCCATGGGAAGGACTCATGTTGGAGAAGTTTGAAAGAACATCCTCCCATGGGAAGGGCCCAGTGCTGGAGCAGAGGAAGAGCATGAGGGGTCCTGCCCCTGAGGATCAAGGAATGGTAGAGACAACATGTGAACTGACTGCAATCTCCATTGCCTGACTCTGTGCTGCTGGGCAGGAGGAGGTAGAGAAAAATTGGGACTGAAGTTGAGGCTGGAAAGAAGTGTTTTGTGAGGGGAAGGTGTTTTAAGATTTTATTTCCTTTCTCCTTACCAGTCTCTGATTTGATTGGTAATAAATTAGATTAGTTTTCCCCAAGTCAAGTCTGTTTTGGCCATGACAGTAATTATTGAATGATTCTCCCTGTCTTTATCTTGATCCATGAGCCAGTTCATCTTGGGGGTGATCACCCGGCAAGTGCAGGACAACAGGGGGATCAGGCCCAGCCAACATGAATTCATGAAGGGCAAGTCCTGTTTAACCAACCTGATCTCCTTCTACAATCAGGTGACCCGCCTAGTGGATGAGGGAAGAGCAGTGGATGTTGTCTACCTGGACTTCAGTAAGGCTTTTGACGTCATTTCCCACTGCTGGAGGAGCTGGTGGCTCATGGCTTGGACAGTTGGACTCTTCCCTGCGTTAGAAACTGACTGGATGGCCGGGCCCAGAGAGTGGTGGTAAATGGAGTTATGTCCAGTTGGCAACTGGTCACAAGCGGTGTCCCTCGGGGCTCAGTTTTGGAACCAGTCTTGTTTAATATCTTTATCGATGACCTGGATGAGGGGATCAAATGCACCCTCAGTAAATTTGCAGATGACACAAAATTAAGTGGGAGTGTCAATCTGCTTGAGGGTAGGAAGGCTCTGCAGAGGGATTTGGACAGGCTGGAGCGATGGGCTGAGGTCAATGGGATGAAGTTTAACAAGGACAAGTGCCGGGTCATGTGCTTGAGCCACAACAACCCCAGGCAACGCTACAGGCTTGGGGACGAGTGTCTGGAAAGCTGCCTGGCAGAGAGAGACCTGGGGGTGCTGGTGGACAGCCAGCTAAACATGAGCCAGCAGTGTGCCCAGGTGGCCAAGGTGGCCAACAGCATACTGACCTGTATCAGAAATGGTGTGGCCAGCAGAAGCAGGGAGGTGATCGTGCCCCTGTACTTGGCACTTGTGAAACCTCACCTTGAGTACTGTGTCCAGTTTTGGGCACCATGGTACAAGAAGGACATTGAGGTGCTGGAGTGGGTCCAGAGAAGGCCAGCGAAGCTGGTGAGGGGTCTGGAAAGCATGCCTCATGAGGAGAGGCAGAGGCAACTGGGGTTGTTTAGTCTAGAGAAGAGGAGACTGAGAGAAGACCTAATTGCTCTCTATATCTACCTAAAAGGAGGTTGTAGCGAGGCTGGTGTTGGTCTCTTCTCCCAAATTACTAATGATAAAACAAGAGGAAATGGCCTCAAGTTGTGTCAGGGGAGGTTTAGATTGGATATTAGGAAGAAATTCTTCACTGAGAAAGTGTTTGGGCACTGGAACAGGCTGCTCAAGGAGGTATTGGAGTCATTATCCTTGGCGGTGTTTAAAAAATGAGTGGATGTAACACTTGAGGCTATGGTCTAATGGATGGATGGATGGATGGATAGATAGATAGATGTATGTTACGATGAAGGTTGTACTTGATGATCCTAGAGGTCCTTTCCAATCCTAAATGATTGTATTTTCTGTCCCCTCTCCAGCTGAGGAGGGGAGTGATAGAGCAGATTTGGTGGGCACCTCATGTCCAGCTAAGGTCAACCCCTCGTATGTATTTAACATTCCATACCCCATATGAAATAAATTGTGCTTTTGAACATACAGGTATTTCTTACTTCTTCAGCTTCAGAAAAACAGAAGATTTCAACAGACCATCAAGTAAAAGAAAAATGGCTTCCTTAATTTTCCCTTATTAATTCCTTGTGATTATTCAACTTCTTTATTGGTGTAAGGACTTTAGCATTTTTCCTGTTTGAATAACAAGATGGAGAAAGTATAGAAATATGGATATATCATTCTTATATCATAAATTATTGTATTACAAGCAGGAATATTTTGGCACATCCTTGTTTATAACCTACATATCCACATTATTTTCTAGTTAGACTGGAAATAATGGTCACCACCAAACAGATGAGCTTCAAATTAAATATTAGACTAACAAAATCTCCAGAGAAATAATTAGTTTCAAACTTTAACTCAACAGCATTAGAAAGCTAAAGGCATATAAATTTTAATATAATTTGGCATAAAATAAATTTTTAAATGGAGGGTCATAAGCATTGTTTTATTTCTGTGTTTTTAAAGCCAGCTCATTCCTGTATGCTTAGTATGGCTGGGAAACAGTAGTTTATCCTTACACTGCTAGTAAATTTGCCTTTTTAAATCTTAATTACTGGTAGGTGCTAGCAACACTTAAATAAAAAGGAATTAACCCTATATATTCTTCTTTCTTAGAGCTTGTGACATTCTCGTGGTCACTGAATTCATAAATACTTAAAACATATACATCCAACTTCATTTTGCTGTATGTGAGGCCACTTGTCAGTACAGGTTATGGTAACATGAATGTGGACTACATCTAGCTAGCAATGTAGGTAATTTAGGATAGCATAACACTTTACTACATTTAAGGGAATCAGGTCTCTTATTAATTGAAACCAAATTCAGGAAAAGAACAACATTTGATCCCCAAAATGCTGTGTATATTATTCTAATTTCAAATTGGAAGCACAGAAGTAAAAGTTTAGTATTCATTTTCCAAGATCTTTTCCCCTCCATCTCACAAATAAAGTAGTAGCAATTGTAGCAGTTTAAACTGTGAACAAATACTAAGTTGCCCTGACATGCTGGAAATTTGATATCATCACAGATAATCTATGAATAATTACTATTCAAGGCAAATTACAATACGTGAACTATAACTTTGTTATGACTTTGACTTTCTGGGCCCATCTGATTTTTTTTTACACTTGATCAACCAAGCCAGGATGACCTATACTTTTCCTAGTTGTACAGAAAACGTTCGCAAATTACAGCCATGTCACTCCGCTCCTTTTTTTTTTTGTCTGTATAGTACAACAAATTGATTTGCTGTGGCAGTAAACAGTGGAATAGTCTCTTCAGTGTCTAGTAATTACTTCTAATACTAGCAGACAAATTAAAAGGCAGCAAAACAAAATGTCTCCATCAGGCACTTATAATAACCTTCATAATACATACAGTAGACATTGTGAAGACTAAGGTGGATAAATGAGGAGAATGCTGATTTTGGCATCCAGCTTACTTTTAGATAATCTAGCTCATCCCTCTTGGCTGACATCAGACTAAGAATAATATTAAAGAGTAATAAACTCCTTCCAGCAAACCTCTGATTCCATGGTTCACTGGTCTCAGACCTAATCTATCAATCCATTTACTGCACAGTAAAAGGTAAGAAACCCATTACAGATCTGTTATATGCCCTGGCAGGTGGTATATGACAAGAACCAAATTCATCACAAACTCCAGTGCCTAGTACCCCTTCTGTATGCTTTGAAGCACTAGGTGGTTGGCTTACTTGGCTATCACAGCAGAAGATATTTTGAGCCTTGAAAATAAATGAAAAATTCTTGATGTGAAGGCATAAAAATGGTTATAAACCACTTCATTTTTCATACTATTAAGTCTTCACAAAGATAGTGTTATTTTCATTTTTACAAGAAATGCTGGCTTTGGAGAGGGTACAATAAGTAAAAAACCAGGCTAGAATTTAAAAGTCATGCTTTCAAGTGTGGGCTTTAATCTTCATTCTCTGCTTAAACTATGTTTGAGGTAGCAGCATATTAGAATCACTATTCAATAAAGTTGTCTAAGGAAATGCAATTTTAAAATTATTACTATCCCAAGGAAGAAAAACTCTTCACATATCTATTTTCAAGGTCATCAGCATGTGATATAAACACCTAAAAGCAAAGACAATACTGAAGCAAAAGCATAAAAGCTTCTTTTATGTGATTGCAATTCCTTTCATACTCAATTTCTTTTCTCAGCTTATTTCCATTGCTGTAGGGCAACAGTTTATGTGACTGTAAAGAAGGTCTGAACATGACTTATTTCAAATATGTCTCCTTGAAGGTTAAGACTCACAGGTGTAGTCCCCCATTGCCCTGCTTGGCAGATCATGGCAAAACAAAAATTTGTCATAACCTTATGAGATATTTGGCTACATTCTCAGCTGGTGTAAAATTGTCACAGCTACTCTACAGTAAGCAGAAATACTCTAGTGTACACCACATAAGGGCGTACCTTACATTATTACCTTACATGTGTGGTTTGTATTTTGAAAACAATTTTATCCTGCAATATTAGATAATCAGAAGTGGTAGACTGTTACACATTCATTTCTAGCAAAGATTCCAGAAAAGAAAAGAAACAGACAGAAACAAAACACTCAAGTTACACTCTTAGAAGGGGATGAAGAGACATAAAAGCCCGAGAGAAATCTCTATGTAATGATGTTTGTCCACTGTGCTTTGAGGAATACAAAAATATATATCCTCATCAAAACAACTGACTATGGAACCATCCTCAGGTGACCAACAGATGTTCACCTGATATAAAAGTGCCAGAACTGTGAGCTTTGACTCATATTAAAAAATTGCAGTGGTTTTTCAGTGCTTACAGAAGCACTTCCTATAACTGAAGGAAGACAACATGTCCCTTTCTTTCTGTGATTTCTAATTTTATTACAGATGCTAGAGTTTCAGAGGAGAAAATAAAAAACCTTAAATGATAGTTTCTTCACAGATCGTGACTTTACATAAAAATGTAAATGATAAATATTTTTCCTTTTAGTGACAATGGAAAAATCCAATGACATAAGCCCAAAATGAGCTTCAAACTTTTTTTTTTTTTTTTTTTTTTAAATATGACTATAAAGATCACATGGGAAATAGAAAACCTTCAGAGAACATATATGGATTTGAGTCTTGTAATTTTCAAGCTCAGTTTCTGTTCATAAAAAAAAAACAAAACAAAACCATTTTCCAGATTCTTTAGGTTCAGCTCCCAAGGGCAAGGTAGAACTTCTCAGTTCTATGCATCTCTGTAGGTGGATACATGAAATCAAAATAAAGTAATGATCTCAATTGAAAGGTCAATTCTCTGGTTTAGTCTCATTTAGGAGTAAATGGAAGTTCTCAAGTGGTACATTCCAAGCCTAATATCTTGTCATAAACATTACTTAGATGTAGGAGACATAAACTTGTAAAGAGAATGATTCATTAAACAGTAGCTTTGTCCCCCATATTTCATCCAGACACAACTACTTACAACAGCACTCAGTTGCTCTGACTGTAACAAGTAACCTGGAACATTTCTGCATCAGCAAGCAGAAAGTGAAAATGCAAAGTTTATGCGTTTTAATATATGATTAATCAGTAAAAGCTTACATTCAGAGACAAAATACAGATTTCATAAACATGTACTTGTATATGTATATTTTCACTAAAATTTAAAATATTTGAAGACTAACGTCTTTTTAATACTCCAGCTCAGAGAGCCAATTCACGGTGCCTAAATTCAGCTACGTATATGCTTATTTCAGCTCATAAATAGCACTTTTTTTTTTGATTTTGAAGTATTCTGAATTCTTCTATATATATTGATTTCAGAAACCCACTTGCAGAGAAAGAGATACTTCTGTCCAAGCACCCAAATAATGATTTATGTGTCCAACTTGGAGGTTGTAAATGCGATCAATATTTATTATCCACCTTTGTCTTAGCCATTAGCTACTATTTTGAACTTTACCAGATTGTTTATGTTAGGGATAAAATAATGAAAGTCCCACATCAAATAAGTTCCTGTTTATTTCCCAAGTCTATGCTTGAAATTCAAGTGTCTTCCCAGAAATATAACAAAACCCCTCAGGATGTAGTATTCTAATCCAGAAACTCTATCCTGTCTTTTCAGTAAGGTACTCAGAACAAGATTTTTCTCACCTTTTTTTTTTTTTTTTTGTTATTCCCCAAAGCTAAACACAACAAATCTCTCTTTCTTTTTCAACCAGCATCCTGGTAACAGATACAACAGCTTAATTTCCCAGATTCTTCTTTTGCCATCAGCCTCGATGGAAATGCTTCAGCTGAGTCTACACTGACCGGAATTTTACGAATTCTCTACATTTTCTGAATCCGGCTAATCCATGCTTTGTATGGTGTTCCTCTGGACAACACCTACTACAATTCCTGCTACATGAGAAACAGAAGCTACATAGGAGCCTTCAAATTCTCTACCTCTCTTTAGTTAATTTGCTACTTATCATCACCAGTTTTCAACACAAAAACATGCTACTTCAACAATAAAATACCACAAAATCCTCTCTTACTTTTGTCCATAAGTACAGAGATCCCAGAAAGCACTTTGCTATACAGAAACCAGAGCTCAAAGCTCAAGGTTGGAAGAAGCATAGTGGAATGTGAAACAGTAGTTGTAGTTTCCACCTTGGGGTTGGGGAGAGGAGAGAATTAGGAAGCATTTCCACAAACACAAACAGCCACTTGCTACTGCCTCTCACACACCTGAGTCACAAAAGCTGGAATATTTGCTGTACCCTCAAAACAACCAGGCTTAAAAAATGATGCTCTGCATTCCACCCATAAGCAGAACAACAATTTAAGGAGTAGATTTGGATGCAACATCATCACTTTAGGCACTAATGGTCTTGGTTTGCTGTCATTGCTTCTCACAGCAGTGCATTGCACACATTTTTCTTCCTCAGGTTCATTATGCATACAGATATGTCTTCATACAGAGAAAAATAATACATACCAGAAAATACACAATGCAAGTATTTGCTGCATATTAAACTTTTATACCACAATTATATCACTATTTTGTCTAACCTTTAACAAGCGATGGTTAGCCTCCTTCACTGTATTCTCAAGCTTATGCTTTTTGTCTGGGTTCAGTGATGCACTCCCAAGTGCTATTCCTCTGGTTTCATTTAATCGCTTCAGTATTCCCTTGCGTGGTGGCAGATCTTCAACTCCTAACTGGAACAGGAAAATACAGCAGTTAAGATGACCTGTGGTAGAATTTTCAGCTCTCATGCCTTCACCCTTATCAATTTGTGTATCAGCTGAAGGAATAAACTCAATTCAAGACAAAACAACCCCTGCTTTCTGAATGTAGAAGGCTAAAATCCCTCCAAAGAGATTCTATTTGTGGATCAAGGCTAAAGTGAGTCCTAAAAGCCAAAATATGAGGTTTGTCGGGATATTAATCACTGTAACATGATAAAGTCCACTTATGGACACTTAGTGGTTCATGCATGCGAATTTTATTATTCTTTTAGTATGGTAAAGACAAGCACTTTGGAGAAGGGCTATAACAAGTTCCACGCTGTGAACACAGACACCCAGCTGGTATGTGATGAAAAGCCCTCCAGTCTAACCTCATAATTAAGAATGTTCATGTATGTTCATTAAAAAAAAACCACCCAAGTAAAGCCAAAGGATGCAAGCATCATCTTATTGTACCACTTCTCCATCATGTATGCTGTAACTGTAAAATTATACTGTTAGAGTAAATTGATATATCAAGTAAGGATAACTAAAAGACAAAGTTCTTCAAGTTCTCTTTTTTTTTTTTTTTTTTTTTTTTAGTTAACATAAGCAGAAGGTATTAAATGAGCCACATGGCAAGCCAATGGATTATTATTTATTGCATTAGGATGCTTTCTTTTGTGCAGATGAAACGAAAAAGGTGAACTGTAAAAATGAGATACAAATAAGAAATTATAACACCTTTAATTTGGGATTACGTATCCCCCGGAAATATTACAACTGGGAAATATTTGTATATAAATGAGGAGAAGGAACATTCATGGTTCTAAACAGCCAATTTAGACATTAAACCTTCAATCATCTCTGCAAATTATAAGATGCATCTAACGCCCGTTATAAATATTTCTTTATTTTCAGTCTGATATCATCAGCAATGTAGACAAAGTCTCACAAATTCTCTGACTCACTGATGTGTCCTACTAAATATTCAGAGGAAAAATTCAGCACATGGTTAAGTTTTAATTTCTTCAAATGCTATGCAGTACTGTATATTCTATTTGTGTTTGGCTAAAAAAGTGTGAAGATAGATTTTTTTTCAGATTTTATTGAAAGAAGGATAGGAGAAACTCTAACAAGATTCCTTCAGATTCGCTAATGGTCTATATCCATCACTTGCTGAATTTGTTCAGCTTGGACAGGCATAATGGATAACTAGTCCTTCTCCTCAAGGGAGAACAGGAAATCTTTACATAAGTATTCTGTAAGTAATATGTATTTTCCAGTACAGTTTAATTTATTATTGTGCAGGTTATTAAACATAGTCACTCTATTTGACACATTTCAAAAACTAAACAGAGTGACATTGAATAAAATTTATTAGCAGTATAACAGTCTAAAAGCTCTAACATCTTTATGAAAATATGGCACACTTTAAAAATAAATATTTACTATTCTGTTAGAATTTTTTAAAAGTATTTTTCAAAAGTCACCTAGATTTTTAGTCTAGAAAATGTTGCAGTCATACTTCAACCAGTGTACATTTATAATCATGCATGCAATTCTAGATACTTGTGAAATTCTGAATACCATTCATAAATGAGAAGCTATAAAAGATTAACAAGATACCTACAGAGACATATTTTGCAGGTAAAAGAGTCAAGTTCTGAATCAAGAAATGAGGATGAAAAAGATAACGATTAATTACCTAGTGACAGGATAGGTACATTTTCCATTACTTTTCTAATTTTACTGTAATCAGTATATATTTATACCCAGGTTTTGAAATTCCTCTGCTTTGATTTATCTAAAACAGTTAAATGAATGCTGTGTTTGATGGCAGAAGCCTTCTCTTAGAATAAAATTTAATTTATTTCAATGTAGAATTGATAAAGAAAACGTTAATAAAATATTAAGAATAAAAGTTACAATACCTTTACTTTGCTAAGGGTGTCTCTTAACTGGTCTTCATTCCCTGATTCAAGGGGAATATCAATAATGCTGTCTGCTTCCTCTAACCATAAAATCAAATTGTTCAAGTCCTCTTGAAATTCTGATAAAATATTCTTTTCTTCCTCTAGCCTGTAATAAAAAGATGAAATTAATGCTTCTATACATCTATCTTTCTGCTGAATTGTTTATCCATAATTGTTTATCCATAATATAAGAAAGATTAGGAAAAGCAAATTCTTATAATTAACTATTTTTAGAAGTGTGTCACAGATTTTTTCACATGAAAATCAAACCAGCATCCTTTTAACATGACATTAAACATATTTTAAAAGAAAAAACACCAAGTCATGGTTTGCAATGTCACTAAATTCAGCTTTGAAATTACATATGGCAGGGAACAAGGAAGCATGCCAGAACTAGAACTGTTAATAATTCAGACCAGATTTTTCTATGAACTAACAGTAGGGAAACTCAGTGTCAGAAACTAAGAATTCTAGCTCCAAATTTTAACAAAATGAATCTTTAAGATTGACATGTAAACCCATTTGGACATATTGTACAAACAGATATTTTGGTGATCATGCCACAATATTTTGTGTAAAGCATTCCAGTCAAGATCCATAAAAAGTAGGTAAGGTTGTAGTCCATAAGAAGGACTACGATACGATTTATCTCACCTAAATTTAGATGTCTACTTTGTCTACTTCTACAACTCAGCTGTTGATTTTCTCACCCAGATTTTCTTCACTGAATGCCAATTGGCATTTCTAGCGTGTTACACGGATTCATCTTAGATGATTACAATTGTAAGACATGAATTCTGCCATATAACAATTTTCTTTTATTAAAGGAAATCCAGATGACCAACTGAGACATAAACATTACAGGTGTCTAAAGTCAGATAAGACTGCCTTCACCATGACTATATAAGTATATGAAGATCTGAACTTTTGTGCCTAGTCTTCCAAAGTTATCAAGGGATGCATGAGAAAAATTTCAGGGGCAGAAGGGAAGAGCACTGGCAGAATGTGAGCTCTTTGGGATTAAGGTTTTGGGTAGATCTGCTCTGAAAAAAATTATGTGTTTATATAAATCACTTGTAATTTATCCTCCAAAATCATTCACAAAACAGTTTATACTGAGTCTCACCCATATGGAAAGATTAAATAAATAATTATTTTAAACAATTATTAATAACCTATTTAATAATAATATTTTCATTGTTGTTATTTTTTGAAGGGTACTCAAGATTAAAGCAAAAGATGTAAAATCAGCTTCTTCTTCTGTTGTTGTTTGTTCAATTTTTATTGTTATTTCCAAGATCCAACTGAGTTTGAGAACTTAGGTCATTTATTACACATAGTAAGAAGTTGTATTTTAAGAATATAACTCAACAATACAGTGAAGAATCAAGGTCACTATCATCAATATATTATTTCTGAACGCAAAATTGTGTCAAAACAGAATGAAAATTATTTTAACTTTCTCTGGTTTCCCATAGTTGCCATAAGAGTACCCATAGAATACTCTGAGAATTCAAATGCAATGGCATATATTTTAAACGATGTCATCAGTTATTTACATTTCTTTTTTTATGAAACTGTTTTCTGATGGATGACTTAAGCAAAGGTGTCTCTTTAGAAAAGCCATATGAATAAGCTTCAGGAAGAAGAAAACCAATAAAAAGTGCCAGCTTTACATAATCTAACAAAAAATACCAAAACCAGTTTTTGCTTGACACACTTGTCTGCACTCATGCACACACATACGGTCTGACAAACAGCTTAGAAACTATAGATTAAAAGCTTTTATTCAAGCAGAAGAGAAATTTAGAAATTTCCAACAGTCAATACCTATCTTGCAGAATTTTGTACATCCAAATCCCAAAGACATTTCAACCTATATTATGATATCTAATTTTAAGTCATTAAATTCTTACATTATTTTTCTTCCCTCATTCTAGTTTCCAGAGACTAAACATATTCATGTGACTTCAAGTGTTCTGCATAAGTAGAAGCATTTGGTTGGAGAACAAAGAAAGAAAAAATGTAAAGTTTGTAAAATTCCTTTTAAATAACTTCATCCTGGTTGCAGCATAAAATGGGAGAAGCCTGTTTTGTTCAGCAGTGAAAATTCCAGTAGGAAAGGGTGCATAAGCAATGCGCTGAATTAAGTTTCATTTCACAAGAAAAGAATTATCTGACTTCATGGTATAAGAAAGAAATTTTTATAGATTAAGATTTTCTGAGGAGAGAAAGAGTCATGTTGTTGTAATGCTGACTATTGTAAAATAAAACCAGGACCATACCATTCAACTATTAATTTACAGAACCTGCAAACTAACAAAACTTTTGCTAGTGCTTTACCTGTCTTCTATCTTATTGATGTTTATTGCATTTCCTTAACAAGGCATCCTTGAAAGATGAGAACTGCTATACTGGATGAATTAATGCTCTACAGACTCTATAGACCCCTCTCTGAAATAGCAGATTAAAAAAATGAAGTAAAGTACCAAAGACAACACTCTTGACCAGACTTCACTATCAAACTACTACACCTCACAGTCTGGCTGCATTAAACATGGCACATCTTAAAGAGATGACTAAGTAGCTCAAACTTCAAGGTTTTTTCTTTACAGCACACTTTAAATATGTTCTCTGTTAATTTCTAAAATATGCAGCTTTATTTCTTTGTTTACCTTAAAGTTTAATGTTTCTGTAGAATTTATTTAAGCGTGTAGTTGTGATATGGGATATGAATGGGATATTTAAAACTCTCTACAATTAAGTAGTAGATATTTTATTTCCTGAGCCAACTCAATGCATTTAGATTAAAAAAAAAAGCACAATAACTACTTGAAATATTGGTTGTGAATTATAAGTATTCTTAATATATTTTCAGGAAATGGATTTGCAGTGATTATAGATGAAAAAACATAATATATATTTAGAGAGAAAAGCTAGTGGAGAATGTATTGCTAAGTATTATGAAGTCCAATAATAAGTCATGCATTCAGTAAAAATAAATATACAAAGTTCATGTAAAGGATATTAGAAAAAAACGGTACAGGTTTAAACGGAGGATGTTTTTTCCTGGCTCAGTTGATATATCCATAGATTGCTATTATCTTAAGAATTTCAGGATTGTAGCTGGTATTTTAGGTAAGCAATAAATTTAAATCTATCCTCACACAGGACAAATTTTTATCAGCTAGTGTTCAAGAACCAGACAGTGAGGAGTTGCATGCTTCAAGGTTATAAACAGTATGGATATATAGAGTTTAGTCATCTCTTCTGAGAAAGTGAAAGACACTACAGAAACAAAGAGGAGGATTCGGGTGTTTATTGGGAAGTGTGTATTGATAGAAAAAGAAAGGACAATGGTACTGTAGCAGCCAAGGGTCACAGAATCATTTAGGTATATAATTATCCAACACAGGTGAGAGTAGCAGAGATGTGGGTGCATGTGCTGCAGGCACATGTATGAAAGCATGGGAAATAACTTCTCCCCAATAGGCTCTTCACTACTGCATCTCATCTCTTGGTTCAAGAACATAGATGGGCACAGCTATGGAAAAGAACCCTGATTCATAGGTCAAGAAATGGAGCTTGGGAGATGAAATCTTTTTCCCCTGTTCCCACCATGGTTTTAGTCCTGACTGGAAAGACAGCTGCCTGCAAGTGACCACATTAACACTGTCATTATCTACCTTTTGCACTCACTTATGGGGAGAATTCTCATTCAGGTACACTGTACTTCACAAAAAACTAACCCAGCAAACTGTATTTCACAATTCTTCTGCAAGTGGAACTGAATTAAACAGTACTTCACAGCCTAAAGAAATCCAAAAGTAAAATTTTCACAAGCATGTGATTTTAGGACCAGATTTTCAAGGCTCAGGAGAAGTCCTCATGCAGAATTAGATCACACAGAATCATAGATAAAAGAAAACTGGTCTGGTGGAAAATTCTAAGTATTTTTAAAATATTTCAGAAAATAATAATTGACAAATATCAAACTACTTATTACTTTTAACTATGAGCACAGATCTAACAGTTTGTAGGATGTGCACAGAAGTTAAGATATTTCACAACACGAATAAATTCTCCCTCAGCAACTGCGACCATGTTGTGCCAGAGGTTAATGCAGCATGGACAGCCAGCAACCACCCTGTGGGATAAGTACCAGTGGGGTCAGCAGCTCTGTCCAGATGGAGAAAGATATAAAGCTGCTGTGCTTTTCCTCCTTTCTTCAAGTTCTATCTCCCCCCCTTTAAGCTATTTAGACAAAACCCTTTTTTTATTCTTTTTTTTTTTTTTCTTAACCTGTATAAATAGGTTTAGGTTTTTTGCAACAGACAAATTAAGCTGTAAGATTTACAATTCTTCATATTGCCAGAGAAAAGACTTGCACTAACATGAGTGGACTCTGGAAACCAATACACACTATGTCCTATTTTCCTGTGACTAAAAATTCTTGACAATATTTCTAAGTGCTTTAAAAAGCCAACATTGCAACCTTTAAACATACTGCTGTCTTCAAGAAGAGCTTCTTTTTATGATTTCACATGCTGTAATTGAAGAAGAGAAGCTACCTGTTTCAAAAAATCTGTCATGCTATTGTAAAATAAAAAAAAACCCCTATAAAATGTTGATTGAAAAGATCATATATTTAACTGTAATGATTTTATCAAGTTGTAATTTATTAGAAAGAATAATTATTTGATCAACTAGGTAGCTGAATTTAACCTACTTTAATGTTTGGCCACAGCCTTTTGGCCATTGGCAGCTGATTTTTCACAAAGGTAACACCAATTGCTCTGTGGAGAGCAAAGGAAAGCTGTTAGATGGAGATTCTTATGAGTTTAGTAATCAACTAGATTTATCATCTGGTGAATTGAGTTAGACTACCAAGTCAAAGAAGACTTAACAATGAAGGCAAGATTTCATGAAGCAGAATATGAAAATCATACCTACTTATAGGCTTAAAATGCAGATTGATCTATAGGAAAGGTCATAATTGGGATTCCTGTAGAAATAGGAACTGTGTGTCAAGAATTCTTACTGCAGAACAGGAATTGTTGATACTGTAAAGCCATAAGCAAAGCTGACACAATCACTGTTACATAATGTAATTTTTATGTTTCAAAAGTGCTTCAAAGCAAGAAAATATAATTAGGACTCTGTCAAAATGGTTCCTAATTAAAAAGTTTATGATTTCTGTAGATGGTAAATGCAGTAGGGACATAATAGTGACTCCCAACATATTTTGTACAGTTAAATAAACATCCGTAAAAAACTCCTGACAACTACTGTACTCTAAAAATTAGTCTCTGTCTTACAAAAGAGAAAGTATACTTTCAATATACAAAAGTCAATAGTCAGAACTATAATTAGACAATTAAAATACTGCTTTTAAAAAATAAATGAATATATTAACTGAAATGCTTGACAAATTTCTGCTGCCCTGAACAGGCACTGAATAAAAGGTACTGTTTTAGATCCAGAAAGCAATTTTAAATCAGTAGGAGATTTATTTGCTTTTGTTCTTAACACAGTATATTCTAATATTTACTAGACACATGAGCCTACTACTGTTCATTTTTAAGCTCATAAACAAATTACTCCCAGTAACTGCCTAGAAATTAAACAAACATAAGACACTGGTGCCAAATTGTTCATTAGAGAAAAAAAGAGATATTTACTGTAAAAAAACCCCATCAGAGTCTTCCCAAACTATTTGTGCCTTTATATATGTATATACATACACATGTGCATATATAGAGAAACATAAATGCAGGCATACAGATGTATACACTATCACATCCTGCTCAATCGAGGTGGGGGGAAAGAAGGGTTTAGTGAGTTGCTTGAATTGAATTAAGGAGACTTACACCATAAGTACATGATGTGGAAACAAAAAATTAATTCTTAATACCCTGAGCTATAACAACTACTAAAACTGTATATGATGTACTTACATATATATGATGTACTTATATATATATACGATGTGTACATATACTTACATTTATACCAAAAAAACCCTCAAAAGATTAAAAAGTGACCCTAAATAGCAAAAGAAGCCAATTAAACAGCCTTATTTTCCTGGTTTTGTCTTAAATTTTCTTATGGAAAGCTGCATGACTGTTTTCAGGAACTGTTGTTTGTTTAGGATTTCTGGAAATGCAAGCCATACCAATGAAAATTCTTGATGCTGCTGGACTGTAATATTTCTTATGTCTATGTACTACAGCTCTGAAACTGTTATGATGTTTTGTTATGCAGCCAAAAGTTCTTGATCTTCGTGATGCATACGGACTTAGTATCATAGAAATGTCTGGGTTGGAAGGGACCTCTAGAGGTCATCTAGTCCAACCCCCCTGCTGAGAGCAGGGACATCTTCAACTAGAGCATGTTGCTCAGAGCCTTGTCAACTCTCGCCTTGAATGTCTCCAGGGATGGGGCCTCAACCCCCTCCCTGGGCAACTTGTTCCAGTGCTCCACCACCCTCATGGTAAAGAACTTCTTCCTTACATCCAATCTAAATCCACTCCTTTCTGATTTAAAAACATTGCCCCTCGTCCTTTCACTCCAGGCCTTTGTAAACAGGCTCTCTCCAGTCTTTTATAAGCTCCCTTCATGTACTGGAAGGTGGCTATTAGGTCTCCCTGGAGCCTTCTCCTCTCAAGGCTGAACAATCCCAGCTCCCTCAGCCTGTCCTTGTAGGAGAGGTGCTCCAGCCACCTGATCACCTTTGTGTCCCTCCTCTGGACCTGCCCCATCAGGTCCATGTCCTTCCTGTGCTGAGAGCTCCAGAGCTGGATGCAGTATTCCAAGTGAGGTCTCAACAGAGCAGAGTCGAGTGAGGTGATTCTTCCGCTCTATCTGCTGGACACACTTCTTTTGATGCAGCCCAGGATGCGATTTGCCTTCTGGGCTGCAAGCACACACTGTCTGCTCATGTCTAGCTTCTCACTTATCAGCACCTCTAAGTCCTTTTCTGCAGGGCTGCTCTCTATCGCCTCAACCCCAAGCCTGTATTGATAGTGGGGATTGTACCCAGTTTGCTTGTATAGGACATGTGGAAAAGGACAAACTTTACAGCATTACATTTATTACAGTGCTCCTTATTACACAACATTCTGTGCTGAGATCTGTAGGACTGCAACTATAAAAAATGAAGAAAAACTAGCTCCCTGTGATCTTAAAAGCAGAAGCAATATTCAAATCTTTCTGAGACACTGTCTCACTCTGCCCTGATTATGTGGAATTCTGGGAATCAGTCATCCAACGCTATGCTGTGATCTACGCTATAAAATCTCTTTCTTTAACTTTACCAGATTCTCTAGAACCTAATCACTTTGCAACAGCTTTACTTTTTTAGTTTCCTATCACTTAGTCGTAAAGTGTATAGCTCAGTGGGAGCATGATGTAATGGTACTCTAAGGGTAAACCTGAGAAAGATAAAACTTTAAATATGTTGATTCTGGCACAGAATAGACATGGCATTCAACTCAATGCACCTGAGAGCAAAATTATTGAGCTCTATAGTGTTTTGAATGAGAAATCTAAAAGATTTCTTGTCTCATATCAGGGACAGCAGTTGGCAAGATTCCTTTTTCATCTTAAATACACTGTCAGTTTTATCACTCTTATGAATTTAACTGCAACCCTTAAAACATTTAAAGCTTTTCCTTGTCATGAAGGGAAGATTTTTACTTTGATGACTAAATCAAAAGTTGATCATAGAATCATAGAATTGTTTCAGCTGGAAGAAACCTTATTCCTGGCCCTCTCAAAACCACTAAACCATGTCCCCAAGCACAGCATCTACCCAGCTCTTAAACACCTCCAAAGATGGTGACTCCACCACCTCCCTGGGCAGGATATTCCAGTGCCTGACAACCCTGACAGTAAAGAAATTCTTCCTAATATTCAGTCTGCACCTCCCCTGGTTCTACTTCAGGCCACTTCCTCTTGCTCTATTGCTTGTCACTAGGGAGAACCAACCAACTCCCACCTCGCTACAACTTCCCTTCAGGTAGTTGTACAGAGCAATAAAGTCTCCCCTCAGCCTTCTCTTCTCAAGGCTAAACAACCCCAGGTCCTTCAGCCTTTCCTCATAAGAGCCATGCTCCAAACTCTTGACTAGGGGGAGTGACTTTCCCTGGTGTAAGTGTTCCCATTACTAAAGATGGAGGCAAAGAAGGCATTAAGCACCTCAGCCTTCTCCTTGTCTTTTATTACCATGTTTCCTCCTGAATCTAGTAGGGGATGGAGGCCCTCCCTGGCCTTTCTTTCATTGTTGATGTATCTATAGAAATTTTTCTTCTTGTTTTTTACCTCTAAAACCAGATTAACTTCTAGTCGAGCTTTTGACCTTCTAATTATTTCTCTGCATGACCTAACAACATTCTTATACTCATTATGAGTCATCTGCCCCTTATTCCAGAGGCCATAGACCCTCCTTTTTTCCCCTGATTTTGAGCCAAACCTCCCTATTCAGCCAGGCCGGTCTTCTTCACCACCAACTTGTCTTATGGCACATGGGGATGGCCTGGTCCTGCACCTTTAAGATTACCTTCTTTAAAAATGTCCAGCCTTCCTGGACTCCTACATCTTTCAAAACTGACTCCCGGGGGATTCTATCAAGTGACCTCCAAAACAAGTCGAAGTCTGCCTTTTGATTCCCTATTCCCTCGACAGCCTCCAACTGCCATATCCTCCACCAGTCCTTCTCTGTTCACAAACAAGAGGTCCAGCAGGGCACCTTTCCTGGCTGGTTCACTTAACAACT
>JAAGNO010011604.1:0-22959 GCA_033439905.1 Ceryle rudis
AATGAGTGAGAATGAGTCAATTATAGCAATAAAGTCAGATTTTGAAAAGCAGGTGGCTTTCATGAGTAGCTCGTACCAGCGTGCGCGAAGCGGCTCGCCCGCTGCGGGGGGAGAGATGACAAAGCAGAGCGTGTGCCGTGGTACCGGTTGGACCCGACGAGAGCACGGCCCCCGGGGGGTAGCGGGGTAGGGGGCTCTCCCCGGCTCCGGTGGTGCTGCCGGACGCCGGCACGGGGAAGCCTCGGAGGGGCTGCAGACCTGCCGGCGCGCCCCGTGGCGGGCACCGCAGCGCGGAGGCGGCTCTGCCCAACCTCTGCCTGGAGAGTCCTCCTCGGCTGAACTCCTGGCGGCGGGTTTCTGTGGTTTGCACGTAGTCTGAACCCGGGAAGAGTCGGTTCAGGTGCTGCTGTCAGGGCTCTCCTCTGCGTGCGCCGGAGAACTTTTTAAGTTAACGTAGTTTTTTTGTTTTGTTTTTTGTCGAGTGGTGCTCTGTAGGTGTGTATTTTCTGCCCTTCTCGCTTTGAAACTCTTCGAAGGGATCCAAGAACCCTCGTTTGGCTTTGTAATGAAATTATCCTCTGGCACGAGTTAAATAAGAACTATCTGGAGAATGATGTTGTCTCGCATGTGATGTTCAGACCGTATATGAAGAATGTTACTGGGTTTGAACAATTACAGCGTTATTATTTTTATTTTTTTATTTTTTTTGTCCAGGCATTACAGGAGTCAGTGCAGGTACTCGCTTCATGAAGTTTTTGATTTAATTTTTGTCCCAGTCTGTCACTACCACCCATTTTTTTCTTATATTTTAATTTCACTACTAAGTGATAAACCTCCTTTTTTAGCCTTCCATGGACATAGTCCTTTGGCTTATGTTGTGATCTGTATGTTGGAGTTGGGGAAAACAAACCAACAAAAGAAGTCGAGGTGATACTGCAAAATAAAAGCTCAGACTGTGCTTGCTTTATGGATTTTGTATGTAGTCGTAACCCTGAGGAATATTGTTGAAGAACACGTACTTGTCTGATATTGGTGCTAATAATTAAAAGGAAAATAATTTGGAGATTAAGTAACTAAAAATACAGTAACAAATTACAAGTGGCTTTCAGTAAACTTTGCTTTTTTGTATATGTTTTATACCAAGGAACAATTAAGAGAGAAACAGTTAACGAACAAAAAAACCCATGGATAATCTTAATTGTAGAAGAAATTATTGCAAATGTAGCTTTTGTCACTAATTTTTATTTAACCTAATTGTAATTCCAATTAATTTCTAAGGGAGATTTCATCGTTTTGTGATAAAACTCGCTAATATACTTTTCCTTTGTTGTATGCTGTATTTTCAGCATCCAAGGTCTGTATCAGTGTATTCTTACATTTCTGTGGGAGTTTTCTGTGGTAAAGGAACTTTTCAAGCCTATTACATGACACTGGGCCTTATGTATCAGTAACACCTATTGCTTTTAGTTTAAAGCCATGCCCTTTCTCTTATATATTTATACTTTCCTCCTGAATAGTTTTTGTTAATTTCAGTAACTTACTATAGCATGTGTTCCTTCTGAAACAAGCATTTTTTTTCTGATGTGCCTATTGAATTGATATGGCTAATATAATGAAATACACAAAAGTTTGAATAGCACTTGTTTTTGGTAGGGAATAAGTTGGAGAACCTCGCATTTAGAGACTAACTTTCCTGGTTGTATTACTTGCTTTCCTGTTTTGTCAAGGAATCCTTAGGATTCCTTCCTGTAAGCTTAGGGGGTTCCACAGTCTGTTTTGAAGTATATTGAATATATGGTATTTTGAAGATTACTTTTTTAAACTCTTTATTCTGGTGGAGGCTGTCACCACTAGTGACTTAGGTTGCTTAGTTATAGATCTCTCTTAAATACTACAGATGTCAGGTACGTTTTATCAGTTAGGTTTTGGTACTTCCAAGGCTGGGGCATGCCTCTTCTGAAGTATTCCGGATCCTATTATCATATAATAGGACTTGTGCATGGCAGCAGGTTTTGATGGTACTGGGTATTTGGCCTAAGACTTCGATTGCTGTTCAGAGTCACTTTTGAAGGGAGGGTGTGATGACATCAGAGTCCAGGAAATTCACAGTACAGACTGTTCAGAAACCAGAATATATAGTTTAGCTTAATCCCAAGGGAACTATTTAATAATTTTTTCTAAAGAAAAAAAAGAAACCAAACAAAAACCAACCCCCATAATATGTAAATTAATTCATCTTAATCTTTGAAAATGGAATTGGAACAGATATTCCTTAACAAGATGGAACTGCTAAGCTATCAGGATAATCAAGTTACTGTAAGATGCAGGGACCTGCATCTAGGCAGAGGTATTTGCTTGGTAACTGCTGTATCTCTGAACGTACTAAGGATTGGAGAAAAAAATGTGGGTGTAGGAAGTGGAAAGGCTTGACTAATGTCGTGAGCATGTCATAGGAACAACAGCATGACTTTTCTAGATCCTTGTGCAGTCACTGCTCTTCCTGTCCAGCCCTAATCTTCAGGTATGCTGATCTACCAGATTTTAATAACCCAGATCAAATGCTGATGGTAGAGGTAACCAGAGAATGAAATGAATTACAGTGATGTGATCTGTAGAGCTGCTAGGAGGCAGACTTTTAACTGATGTGTTAGAGATGAGATTTTGTTTCCAGCCTTCTGTGCCACATCAGTTGTTATTTAATTTTTTAAATGTTGTCTCTAAGATGTGTTTTCCTTCTGGGGACTGCAGTTTCAGCACGTTACGTTTTTGGAGGGAGGTTGGTGCTTGCTTTTCAACCAGGAGAGAAATGCAGAGGAGTGAATTGCAGCACACTGGTGGTACAGTAAATACTCTATTTGACCTCCTCAGGACACTGCAGGCTTCCCAGGCACTGCCACCTTTCCGAGACAAAGGATGACCCCCTCTAAATGAAAATATTTGTCTGTATGCACCGATACAATAGAAATATTTCCTGTCGCTTCAGGGAACTTCTTATCTTGTACCTTTTGCTGCTGGAGCATTCCACAGGTGTCAGGTCAGAACCTGCTCTCAGGCAGATCTGAACATCCAGCAAAAATCCGGAACTGGACGAGTTTTGAGGAGTTATGAAATGCAAAGTTTTGATATCCTAGGTACTCAATGTAATTTTTGCGAATGTTGCTGCTTAAATCTAGAGACTAGATTGAAAAAGGCCTGGGTAAATAGCTCACCAGGGTAGCTCTTCTGAATTGAGCTGAAGTTTATTGGCATTTTGAAAGAACTGTTTACTGTTTGACGGGGGGGGGGAATAAAATCTGTCTCTAACTGCAACTTCAAGATGCTTTCAATCTGTTTAGCATAAGAGTGAAACCTTTTCAGTGTATGTTGCTTTTAAAAATAAAATTATGAAAATTAAATCTTGCTTATTTTGTGCTTACGTCTATGGATTTGAATAAATTTTTACCTGGGGAACAAAAGCCAAGGGATGTTTTTTCATGAGACCTTACCTTTTCTTTGATATTTATTTCAGTTGTGCATCTCCTAACGCATTTTTTTCTCCTAGTTTCTTTGACATATTAAGAGTGTGAACTTGTTGTAGTAAATGTTGAAGAATTGCTGTTTCTATAAATCACGCAAGATTCATAGTCATTGGTAATAAAGATACTGCTTTTTGAACGCTTTGTCCCAGTTAAATGATGCTCCCAAGGCTGTGTGAGCTTGGAATATTTTTATGTTGGTTTTTTTTTTTTTTGTTAACACTCCTCCCCTCTAGGATGGACCAGGGTACAGCTGTGCTGAGAGTGTCAGTTTTAAATGAACAGCCGTATAACTCCCATGGAGATGTGAGGATAGGTTTCTGGAAATGGCCCCAACTCGTAGCTGGGAGTGAACACTTAATAACAAGTAGGTGCTCATCAGACCTCTTTCACGTGCTTCAGTGGGAATGCATCTCTTCCCCCTGGAGTGCGAGATGCTGAGAACTGTAGTTGCTATTGGTAGTCATCTTGGGTGTTTGTTTTGAAATACTTTCACAGGTTTATTTTTTAAATCGATCGTTACTTTCTACAGCTTGATTAGCAGCTGAATCTCCGAGACAAGAGGTTCTTTCTGCCTGTTAGCATGTTTCTGCAATGGTGCTCTCCCATCACAAATGACATTTAGGGATAAGTGGAGTGCCAGGTACTTAAAGAAGGTTCCTTTCTGTGTTTGTGCATAGTGCATTTTGCTAACTTTTAAAGGGTTTTCTTACTTAGCTACATTTAGCAAAACTAAGCCAAAGATAGGTATGCTAATTCAATAAAAGGCTTAAAACAAGAGATAGAAGTTGGTATCTTGAAAGATCATCTCATCCAAGTAAGAGAAAGCATTCCTAGAGGATCAAGAGCAATCTGCTAAGTAGAAAAATGAGAGCCGATGGAAAAAAAAATTAAATCAAACAATCTGTAGGAGATTCTGCATTACTTTGCATAAGGAAGATTAAAAAAAGAAAAAGAAAAGAAAAAAGAAGCCTTAGGTGAATGCCGAACATTAAAAGCTGCACATAAGGCAGTCTTTTTCAACAGTGTTGTCAGGGTTGCTAAGTGGCAGAGCCCATTCAAAGTAAAAGATGGGGGAAATACAATAGGAAATAGTCAAAAGTTTTTTGTTTTTTTTTTAAGGAAGAGAAAAAATACATTTATAGGAAAACACCTGATTAGAAATAGAAAAAGAGGAAGGAGTCTTCAAAGATTAACTGAAGTTGGAACTTCAGAAAAATGGAAGATAACAAAAAATTACATGGTCAACTATGTGCTTAAAATACTGCAAAGCTTGTTTTTAAAGTTGGGTCAGCAGAATGACATGCAAGGAGAGGGAGAATTATTTTAGGCAGTATTTTGATGCGTAACAATGCTGAAAAATGAAAAAGGATGAAGCAACTGGAGTAGCCAAGCAACTGTTGAGACAAGGTAGTAAATGGGGGGGGTGGGGGGGCGGGAAACAACATGGTTTTACAGAGTGGTAGGTAGAGAGCAGTTAGGATATTATTTTAGCTGTGATTTCCCAATCTTAGAAGTGAAGGGTTTGCTCTTCTCAGAAGAGAACTAGAGTGACTTAAGTCTTGGGAAAAATGTCTTAGAGAAAACTACTTGAATGAAGAGGGAAAGAAGAGGTAAATGTTATTTGTAGCATAAAGCTGCTTTTTACTGGTGCCACACAGTAATCCAAGCCTTTAGGCACAGCAGTTTGTGAATACTACTTGTTATTTAATGCAATACTTAGATTAACATCTAATGATTTTCAAAGACAGAAGAATGAAGTTACTGGGTTTTTGGAAATTCCTTTTTTTTCTTTTTTTTCATGATCAGCTCTTTAATCTCAATTATCTGCTTAATTATTCTTGTTGCTACTGTCTGATCAGAGGCTGCAGCTATAGAACCACAATAATCAGTGTTATTGATAAAAAAATCCTGAAGAAGGCAACTTATAAATCATCATACATTATTTGGTTTTGGAGTTTTGCATACTGAATTGCTTCATTTAGAAGCACCATCTAGTGGTTTGAATAAAAGTGCAAAAACTAACAATTCTTTGCTGTTTTATTCTATCTCCACAGCTGACTGAATATAATTACCTGCAGTCATATTGTTCTTAGCCATGATTTTACCTGTATCTGAAAATGGGAAGTGGGTGACTATTAAGGGAATAGTCTATTAAGAAAATTGCTTGGCTGTTCTTAATTACTGTGATGCGAGATAACTACATACACCTTGCAAAATTGTTTTTGATGTGGATTACTGTGAGCAGAGTCATAGGATATCAGATCAAATGTCCATCTAGACTGGTGTGATGTCTGGTGGTTATCTCTGTGGCCTGTAACAGATGCCTAGGGAAAAAAAGATGAGATGAATAGAAACTGATATTCCCCCTGGGCTTTGTTTTAAACTTACGGTAGTTTGCAGTATAGGAGCTTGCTGAGCTGCAGACTGTGTCCTTATAATTCAGTAGCTCGTGAACATTTTTCCTTAATGTCTCATCAGTTTTCAATTCATTTATACTTCTGGTCTCCATAATGACTACTGGCTTCTCAGTGCTTAAAGCTGAGCTTCATTCTAGTGAGGTAAGCATTTTCTTCATAAACTTTTTCAAGCAGCCATAGACCTGTTGTGTCCATTGTTTTGCAGACTATCTTCTCTGCTCTTTCTCTTTTCTGTTCCTTTCTTCTCCCCTTCCCTACATGGTGGTACTAAACAGAAAAAAAATTAATATTTTTTCAAGATTGCAATGCCTTCTTTCTAGGTTATCTTAGAAGACTGAGAAAACAGAAAAAACCTGCCAAATATAACCTCTTACCCTCTGCATTGGACCACAGGAGAATATTTTCTTACTAAACTAACTGAAAAATAAGCAATGTAAATACTTCAAACACGCTTCATTTAACTGCTTTAATAGTCACGATGATCTACTTTCCCGGCAGTTGTGCTAGGAACATTCTTTTAAATTAATTCAGTAAAACTATTTTAAAATAATGATCTTAAAAATAAATTAATTGAAGGCTGAGTATGTATCTTTGGCTAATGTTTGAAGACTGACTGACCTTCCCCATGCATGTTAAAGAGCAAGTTTCTCCAGCTTGGTGGTCTTTTACTGTAGGATGCTGCTGGAGCCAGTCATACCTGTTCTCAGCTGAGACCGTTTTAATCATGAAAGTTAAAAATATTTCAGTTCTTTATTGTACCTGAAACTATAAGCTGGGGATCATTGTTACAACAGCCATATGCCCCGTGCTTACATGCAGGAAGTGAGCTGCTGCATTCCATGATAGCTGAAGCTGTTGAATCCTATAAACTCAAGCTGTCCTAAAGTGAGCTAAAGCAAAGCACTTAACCTCTGCCTGATGGCTAGCTCAGTGTAATAGAATACAGTTTTCTTTTGAGGCAGTGTCAGCTGCCTACTATTGAAAAACAGGTGAGTGACAAGAGTCGTAATTCATTTTATAGGAGTCTAGACTTAGGATATAGAAAGGAGTGAGTTTTTGGGGAGGCAAAATGTTTGGGCACTTAAAGATACATCCTTTCACTCTCAGTGTACCTTCCTGCTATAACTAACAGGTCTTGCTCTTATTTATTTTGATGATGTGGGTCAGGCTTATTACATCCTGTCTGTGTGTTTCTGTTCTACCCTACAGGCTGTAGGGTTTTCCTTCTTGTCTTCCCAGTAGTCAGTGACTTTTTCTCATTACTTCCTTGGGCCTCTAGCCTGGTAATTCTTGGATCTTTCAAATCTCTTTTATGGTGGTTCTTACTTGAATTGCTCTACATTCATCACCCTCTCCTCCCTGTAGTATTATCACTTTTCATCCTGTTTTAGGAATAATATGCCTTGAAAAGCTGAGAGGGAGGAACTGAGTTATGAAAGCAAATGGGATTCTGCAGTGATGCAATGGAAGTGTGTAACAATCTGCAGCAAGGACAGTTGGCCTCTCAGAGTGTCCTGTAGGGACTGGCTCTACTTTGCTCTGTCTTTGTAGGCCCTAAGCTCATTTTTCTTTTCTCACAGAACCTTTATTCATACTTGACAGCCATTCAGAATGAATAACGTAAGAATGAGCATCACATCAGTTCCACATGCACCACGCTGGGTGAATGAATGCAAGGAAAGCAGATGAGGAAAGGACACTGAAGGGGAGGCAGGTGAAGAATTTAGGGTGGAAGAAAATGCTTGACATAAAAATGTAAGAAACATAGTTTATGGGAGGAAAAGGGGAGGATTATTTTCCTATTCTTTCAAAATGTCTGCTTTTTATTTTCAAATGGGACACAGGTTAATTTAAATTAGGGTGATGTTTATACTGGAATGTGTTAATTCCTGCCATCGACTGGCACTTTGATCTCTGAGAATTATGGGTGGTTGAAGCTAAACTAACCGGATGCTCAGGGTGTTCTGCATTTCTGCTTTGCATTCTTCTAATTCTCACCTTCCTTGGTAAACCTTTTAATGTAGGAAGTTCATCAGATGTTCAGAATCTTAGTTTATTCAGGTTATTGTTTACTGCCATGAAAGGAGTTGAGCTTGAAAGGGGTCTTGCTTGTTTGTCTATAAGCTGCTTTTGGATGTTTGTCATTTAGGAATCTCTTTTTGGAGTAGAATGAGCTCTCATATTGGTGCCTCTTTTTCTATTTCTCCTTCTGTAAGCACCAATCTCCTGGCAGAAATTTCATCTTGCTTAGTCCAGCTGCTAGAGTTTGTGTGCTGTTCCCATACAATTAAAAATACATCAGCATGCTTCCTATAAATGCTCCAAATCCTCTCAAAGCAATGTCTGCTTGTACTTTATTTTCAAGATTCCTATATAGAGAATGCCTGCACTGCTGAACCTATTTGATGGTTTTTAAAGTGTGGTTTGTAGTTTTGTGGGCTTTTGGTGTGTGTGGTGTTTGGTTTGGTGTGTGGGGGTTTTTTTTTTTTTTTTTTTTTTTTTTTTTTTTTTTTTTTTTTTTTTTTTGTAGAGCTGGACAAGTATACCTGATCTAGTTGACAGCTTTACAAAAATATTTTGATAATTTGAAATTATTTCCTTTTATGGTGGAAGATGCATGGAAGCCCTTATAGAATAAGGAAGAGTTAATATGGTGTAAGGAGTAGGACAAAATGTAAAGGACCATCGAACAAATTTCATTTTTGAACCCATGCTTTATTTTGCTTTTTATTTTAAGGAATCTTGCAGCTCCTCACTGAGGCGTAAGAGATGAAGTGGAAAGGGTAGCCAGGTTGTTCTGTGTCCCTTGGTGATAATGGTGTATGTTCATCCTTGAACACAGTGACCGCATGGTTATGCGAGTATAGATCCTGCACATGTGATGCCATGAGTGAAACATGTTGCATTCTTGCAAGTGTATGCATAAGCTCCCTTGAGTGCTTGTAAAGAGGTATTAGAAGGTTTTGCATTTGCTTTTTTTGAAAGTCTTTCTATTTGTTATCAATGCTTCTGCTGGCAAGTTTGGCCAGATACAGGTGTCTGTTTTGTAGACTATAGGTAACAGTGGGGATTTAAAAGGAACGTTCTTCCTGTGCGCCTCGTATGTTGAATTTTACACAGAAATTGTAAGATAGTGAAGAATGTTATGTCATGATCAGCAGCAAGTAGTTGAAAGACGTTATATGATGTGCCTTGTGTTAAAAAGTCCATGTACTTTAATAACAGGTGTTTACTCTCTTAATTGTTAATTTGGCTAATATTTTCTTTATTTTAAAGTGATTATTGAGCATGTTCTTCAGAACTGATGTGTTCATGTTGGAGAATCTAGTTTCAGATACCAGTGGAGTGTTTTGGAGGTATTTGATGGAAGGGCATTGTAGATTTACTTTGTTTTGATAATTTTATTGCTAATTGTTGTGTAGAAGCAGTTGTTTGAGTACGTCTGAGGAAGATAAATTAGATGCAGAGAAAATGTCCTTAGTTTTCAGTAAGATTGATATTTTTTGGTGGCTTATTGTTTGTGGTTTTTGCTGTTGGTTTGGTTAATTTTCTTTTTTTGTTTGTTTTGTGTGTTTTGTTTAGGCTGTATCATACCTCTTTGTATACAAGCTTTGTTTATGATGGCTTCTGTTTACCTAAGAAAGACATTACTTCCTCCTAGATTTTTTTTTTTTTTGTGTGTGTGGGGGGGTGTGTGTTTGTACATAATTGCAGACTTGCTACAGGATTTTTACACCCCTTCTTATTTTCAGTCCAGGATACTTGACAAATGCTATACCTGATAGTAGTGGTGACAGTAGGAAGGGAGGTACTGAGGTAGAAAAGCAGTAGGCTTTTTTTTTAATTCTGCTTCTCTTCCTAGAAGAGGCAAGCAAGATTTGTTATTGGACACTTATCTTTATTTCAGAGCATCTATTCCTTTGACACTTTTACATTTTTTTGTCTGGTTATTTTTGAAGGTATGTTTTCTCAATCAGCCACAGTATTTCCTTCAACAGTTTCTTTAAGAAAACCTTAGCCTTAGGTTGTACCTAGTTTTCAGTCTATTTCTTCTTTTCCTATTGAACTTTGAGGGTTATTATTCAGCACTTTTATAGTAGAAGGTGCTGTTGTTGCTAATAAAAAATGAGGAAGTTAATGTTAAAGTAACTTGTACCTCTGAAATATAAAATATTTTTAAATATGGAACTGGGATGAAGCTTTTTAATAAACTAATGAATCTTTAAAAGTCTGTGACATGCTTTTCAGTATAAACATTAGAAGAATTTTTTATTCTACCTTAGAAGTGTTCTGTTAATTTCTTGATGTAATGTGTATGTATCAATCTATCTGTACATATATACACACATTTATCATCTGCTGTTCGGATGTTACCAAATGTAGGTGAATTGCAGGTGCCTAGTTGCTTTTGTTTCCTACATGTAACAGAGGTAGTCTACTGTTTAAATCATCTATCCTGATCAATACTTAGTAAGCCTTTTGATTAGTTTAGAAAAATTGTCTGATATTAATGAAATCTTTTTGAAAAATCATAAACAATATAAGACTGTCATGAGTAGTACTTAATGAGTAGTCCTGAAGAGTTAATAGGTGACGGCCTTTCTCCTTGAAACGTTAGTTTTCATGTAAGAAAGCTAAGCACAATTTTTAACATGTCATTTGTTATCGGTCATTTCAAGCCATGAAATGCTGTGAGGTTGGTCCCAGCTCTTTTTATAGTTATCTCTCTCTCTGTTTCTCTGTCTGTACAAATACATACCTGTGTGAGGTCCAAAACTTGTGTATCATTTGTGCATCTTTCAAATGCAAATAGTCAGTCATTCTTCTAGCTTTCAGATGGGTGACTGAGGCATGAAGGTAAGATGAGGTTAATCACTGTCCTTAAATGTAAGCCTGTAGCCAAACTACCCAAAAAAAGCTTAATTTGGGATATCTTAACCATTTTTTCCTCATTTGCCACTTCTCCCTGTCCAATACTTTAAATGAGATTATTTTCCTTTCAGGTTACCCTGCAATAACATTTTACATCTGAAGCAATGGACCAGATTGTACGTACTTTGCTATTCAAAGATTGGAGTGCAACTTACTGTTGCCATATGTTAACATTCACTATCCAACTCTTGCTTACAAATGAGAACATATGGGAGATAGGTAATGGTGATTTTCAACTGTTAATTAGTCATGTTTAAACCAATGCCTCACTAACCATGCCTCCAGTCAGTTCCGTTTGTCTTTTTCATATCTCCCTTGCGGTAAAATCACTGGTGTATGTTGACATGGAAAGCTTCAGGGGCGGCGGGGGGAGGTTTCCTTCAACTGAAATGCTTCTGTAACTTGGAGGGTAGATTCTGTCTCAAGCCAGTAGCTGTCTCTGAGTCCTAAGTGCACAGTACAGAGAATCCATTTCATTCAGGTGGGGTATTTTGATTACAGTAGTTACATTTTGTTTGGTTTGTGTTTAAAGAAAAAAACAACAAAAAACAACCAAACCAAAACTGATGTGGTAAATGCTGCATCATAATAACATAGTAGGTATTAGAAGTGTCTCTTAAATGCTTGCATATGTTATAAATATATAGGCTATAAAGTGTGGGATGAAAGTTTTATCGTTACTGACTAAACTTAACCTTTGAACCTGTTCACTGCAAACTCTTCCAATAGAATATGAGTCTGTTTTATCATTGCTCCATATCGCATCTCTGGTTACCTAACTCTGTTGCTATATGCTGTTTATGACTCCCTTCTACTGCTTATTAGGCCACTTTTCCTTTATAATGACCTAAATATTCTGTGAAGTACTGTAAGATACGATCAATGTATTAGTGCAGTAGTGATCTCTTCAGAGAAGAAGAAGGTATATTCACTTTTCTCCGGTGTTCACAATATACGATCGGCAATCCTATCGGCAATCTTTGTGCACTCCCCTTTTGAATTTTAAGTCAATCAAGAGACTACAGGAAGTGCAGGAACACTGCTGGTGCTTCAGCTTAGTCATGTGCTCCTTTCTTAACTCCCTGCTGTTACTAGTGGAAATTGGGTTGCTGTGTTTTGCATTGGATCTGCTTTCTAAAAGACATGGAAACTTATTTGCTTTGTTAATGTAATTTTTACAGTGTTAGTCCTCAGTTTAATCGAGGAGAAGGGCAGCACGATATCCTCATAGTGACAGCATGGTCTTTATATTACCTTGTACCAACTATGGATTTGCATCTTCAGTATCTCTAGTGCTTGGTCTTATATGATGAATACAACATAATACAGGTAAAATGAAACCCTAATCCCAACTGCACCTGTTGTACCGCTCTTTCTGTTGTATGAAAGACGTTAATTCCCTTAATGCAGACAGCAGTCTGAAACCCAGGTGAAGTCACGTGGGACTAAGAGTTGGACTTCGGATTCAACTCTCTAATGTACAACAGGCTCACCCAGTTATTTTTAGGTGACATTAAGGTGCGGACCTTGTATAAAATGTTAATGCAAGTAATCTTGCAGTGACGAAGGCATAGATGGCATTTGCTGGAAGCAAAAATCTGAAGAAGTAGTGAAGCAAGACAGTGAGTTATGAAAGGACAGGATTTTCACATTCTTGAACTACTTGATGCTTTGAGCTAGCTGTTCTTTTCAGAAAGAACTGTGAAGGCACTGAAGTATTTGGTTAATGCTCTATTGTGTGTTTGGCATATCTGTTCTCTGTTTCAAATTCAATATATGAATTGTCAAACCTAGGACTTGCTAATTTGGGGCTCAGAGCCAGTATAGGGAAGGATCAGCTAATTACACTATTTCAACATCTAAAAAAAACCTAATTTCAAAGCCTTTAAAAGCCTTTCCTCCATTTAAATTTAATCATCTGGCTCAGGATTAATATTTTTAAATGGCACTATTGTGAGATAATGTAACATTTTTCATTGTGTGCTTACTAGAATGAGATTGGAAAATGGGTAAGAAAGGGAGAAATATAAATTCTTTTTGAATTTAATTTCAGCTGAAAGAAGGTTGTGGATTTATTTATTTATTTTAATCTGCACTTTGCTTACTTGAAAGCTGGCAAATAAAGCCTTTGCAGTGTTAAATGCAAGAGTAAGATCTGGGATACACAAGGACAGCAGTAGAAGTACTCTATTTTGTGGATTCCCATCCCTTAAGAGTAAAGCACCAACTGCGCAAGTCCCTGCATTCTGCACTGGAAGTGCTTTATAGTGGTATTGAGTGGTCACAAAAAGAGCTAAAAGCTTTGCTGTTTTTGAGAAGCCACTCTTAAAGCAGCAGAAGAATCTTCTTGGGAAGTTATTTGCTTAAGCAACTTAGGAGCAGCATGGTTGATTATATTACAGTATGTTTCCGTATCTTTGTGCCTGTCTTCCTCATTCTGTAGCCCATTCAATCCACGTGGTACAATTCGGTATTTCTTATCTTAGGGGCAGGAAAAAGAAGCAATGCCTTCCTAGATGTTACTACCGCTTGGAACACTTTCTGTTGGTGGGGGGAAAATTCAATTCATATCACCTTTCTTCCTGGATAAAACAAGGTATTAGGGGAAATGTAATCTTAACCTGCCTTTGAAATTTTTCACCAATTCTACTTATTTCTGAAAAATCAATGAGTGATTTGCTGAGGAATGTGGGGATTGAATAGAAACTGTCTATAAGCAGTGTTGGAGCACCCTCTGCAGCCTCATAATAATATTTAAATGAGCTTTGTACATTTCTGGTGATAGATTATTGGTGTGAATACCCAAAAAGGAAAATTAAGTGTCCGGGTGCTTTATACTTCTCTGCAGGCCCATCAAAGTACGATGGTAGATCCTTAGGGATAATAATTAATTATCACGTTATAGACCTTTTGTGTCTATTATGCTACAGTACCTCTTCTGAAAACACAACTCTTAGCTGTTTCTGTAAGTTCACTGCAGTTCAGGCTGAAAAGTAGAGAATAGCATGTCCAGTGGGAATTGTGTGAGAATTAGTTCTCTGATAGGTGCAGATTGTAATGCTATTTAACAAACGGGGGAGAAAAGCTTGAAGTATTCCCCTGTTGAACTGCCAGTTTACTGCCTCACGATCACAAGTTTCCAAGATTTGGTAACCTCTGCTCCATGTTCAGCAAAAGACTAATCACTGGTGTCATTCTGGGACACTGGTTCAAATCAGGTTGGGAAAGCGTGTGGCCAAGTGTATTTACAGTGCTGTGGGCTTTTTGCAAACATCTGAGTTTCTTCTAATCTGCTGTTGAACGGCCTGACCCTCCTTAATTTATGAGCCACATTAGGCTGGAGAATGTGTTGTAAGGCATTCAGGACTTCACAACTCAGCCATGAACGTGTTGTGATTTGCTTTCACAGGTGAATAATGTTCTTAACATACAACAGTAATTTAAATTTGTTTCTATAATGTCTTATTAAATCAGTGACGCTGTGTACACCAGGATCGTGTCAAGCATTCTTGGTGTTTCATCAGTATCTTTATACAGTTTGTTTAGAATATTGTCATAACTAATGACAACTACTGGAAAACACGGCAGTTTGCTCTGCTGCGTCTGTGTAGAATTGCCTGGCTTTGGGTGATACTGTTACATCTTTCTGTATCTCATAGATTTTGCAGCTGTGCAAAAAATCGTAGAATTGTAGAAAGGATGAGGTTGGAAGAGACCTGTGGAAACTGTCTAGTCCATCCTTCTTTCTCAGGTTTTCATATTTCAGTTTGTGTCCACCACCTCTTTTTGCTCTCACTGGATATCATTAAGACAAGTCTGTCTCGGTTGTCTTTCCACCTTCCCATCAGATATTTATACACATTGGTATGATGCATTCTGAGCTTTTTTCTCCAATCTGAACAGTTGCAGCTCTGTCTGTCCTAGTGTGACAAATGTTCCAAGGCGTGAATCTCTGTGGCCCTTTGGTGGACTACCTCCGGTATGTTCATGCGTGTCTTGTACTGGGAAGTCCAGAACGGGGCCCAGCACACGCACCACTGCTGACTAGAAAGGATCACCTCTCTTGACCCTCTGGCAACTCTCTACCTAATGCAGCCCAGGATGCTGTTGGCCTTCTTTGGTACAAGGGCTCATCACTGGCCTATTCTTCAAATTAAAAAAAAAAAGAAAGCTTTTCACTATCTCTTTGGACATCGAATCTATTGCTCTTCCTTCATAGTTAGCTCCTTTTCAGCTGTCAGTGTCAATCACTTCTTTTCTCCTGTAAATTAATCTGGTTTCTTCTCTCTTAATCCCAAAGAGACATGGAAAAGAAATCAATTTACTAATTTTTTCCATACCTCAGTGGCAGTGTTTGTGGCTTTTTGTTTTATGTGCTTTTGGTTTTTTGTTGTGGTTTTTTTTCCCCACCTCCCAGCTCTAAATGAGGTTGGGTTTTTTTTAATACTTTTATAGGCTGTGTGTTTTGAAATCCCCTATACTTGTTTCTTTTCTGCACCTTCTATAGTTTGAGATGTAGATCTGTAAAGCTTGACAGGCAGGGCTTCAACTAAGACAGCAAGAGTGCAGGATGGACTAGAATGCACATCTCTGGTAGCTTACATGGGATCTTGTTTTTATTAGCATATGACATTGACTTACATTCAGTTGATATGTTGTAATTAGCTCATTCATTAGGACCTGGTCTTTAAGTACTTTTCACTTTGCAGTTTTTTGGAATATTATCCTATTGTTTTTTGGATCATGTCTGTTAAGACAGTGAACTTGATCTGATGATGCAGTTGACTGAGACCATTTCTCACCCTCTGCCTTGTCCCACTGCTTCCCCAGCTTTGACTTCAGCATTCGTTGAAGCCCTTGCTGAGCTGACTCAGACTAGAAGAAAACAGTTTGGGGATGTGTAAGGAGACCTGAACTGATCTTTTCCATGCTCCTTCCTGCCCCTTGGAAAGTTGTGTGTGTTTGTGGTGGTTTTTTTTTTTTTATTATTTTAATTTTTATTTATTTCTTCTCCCCTCCGGTTTTGCTGATTAAATCAGTTTGCTGATGAAAGGCCAGATGATCTGTAGTGCCATGCAAGAACTGAATAGTAGCTAGCCAGGTATACAGGAATGGGGAGGAGGAATCAAAGGAATGGGATTAAGGACTTGCAGTTGCCAAAGAGTGAAGTTCATCAGTGACATTGAGTCAGTTTGTTCAAATGTAAATTCTTTACCTGCTTTCCAAAGCATTTTTCCTGCCTTAATGCAATTCATGTATAAGTGGACTATATCCACACTTCATTTTTAAAAATTCTATCTAGAACTGGGCCCATGGTAGCTTTTGAAACCTGCTTAGGTTTTAAGAGCAAATAGTGTAACTTGAAGTTACACAAGAAGTTAGTCTTTTTCCACAGCCACTTTATCTAGATTGTGTTAAGTTCATTAAGAAGAATGTCGCATGGGTCAGTGTGAAGAGTCAGTGAGGAAGAGAGGTGGTTCCTCTGTCTTAACTAGATCAGTGTTGTGGTAGAAGGGAGTTGAATTGACTTCTGTCCTTAAAGCAAGAAAATAATGTCAACAGTTTTATTAATTTACTGTCCTTTCCAAGCTTACAAATGTATGCTTGATCTGTGTGTCTCCCTGTATCTTTTGAAGCGTCTCTAAATCCTTATTTTCTCATCTCGGTAAAACAGGAGTTTTGACTTCTGATCTCGGTCCTTCTAGTGTTCTCTACTCTTCCACGAGGTAGTCTTTGACTCATTCCTTAAGCATTCTAAAGGAAATTTTATTCAGTATTACTGATGTAAATAGTATTTTACTTGATGTGTTTATTTCAGTACCAGAAATGCGCCTTTTAAAGGACTTAAAGTTTCTCATTAGAGGTAACTTGCTAGTACTTTTCTGTTGTAATACTGGAGAAATAAACATTTCCAAGCCTGTGGACTCTTGAACTTCTTATAAAGCACAATTAAAACCTTTTCATTTTTCCATCTTGAATGAGAGTGCCTCAGGCCAGACGCAGAGGAAGAGTGAAGATCTGAGAGATATTCTAAATAAACATGAAGAAACTAAAGTGAATTAAATATAATTATTTTTCTTTTCAAAAATGTCAGAAAATAAAAAGGCCAGTTGTGGTTTGGTTTTTGTTTTTTTTTTTTCCAGATCTTTTACTGAAGAAGGACAGGCTTTGACAGATAACTTCATAGTCAGTGACTGATACTTGATTATTGGACCATACACCTTGCAGAAGTATTTATTCTTTTAATTCTAACTCTTCTTGCCATGTTTATGTGTGGGTGCATGGTGTGGGTTTGATTTTTGGGCTTTTTTTATGATGAACATGAGGTATTGTCAATTTTGTTGGTGAAAATTCTTCTGGGAAAATAGCTTTTTTTACTCAGAGGCTTTGACTCCAGATACTTTGAATGTAGCTGTATTTGCTGATTTAGTCTGGGGTCTGCTTTGGCTTCTGAAATATCTGTTTGCAGCATCTTGAAGGGTTTTTTCTTCATGAGAAGTTGCATAATCTTTAGGCTATTTTTAGAAAAGTTTCTAAAGAGAAAGTTTTCCCTGAAGAGGAAGTTATGGCTTGCTTTTTATAATGAAAGTAGCTAAAGTCCCAAGTGGAGCTGTTTATTCTTATAAATTATTGCAGTAGAGGCTTCCAGAAGATAGTCTTAAGTTGATGAAGAAGGAACACAAGAATTCAGTCTTTTTGTAGATAGCTAAGAGATGTTCCCATGCAAGGAGAGCCTGGGGCACAGTTGCTGCTGCCTCTGCCAGTCTTGTGTTCAATGTCTGTGCCGCTGCCATAGAGCGCATCCTGAACAGCCTTATTTTCTAAAACTATAAAGCTTTAAAACAAAAATTATATTGTCTCTTCCCATCTTTTCCATTTGCAAACAGAGTATTTGCAGTTATGTAGGCTTTGCAAGAGCTGCTGGGAGGGAGGAGTATTGCTTCTCTTTCCTGAAAGAAGAGGTATTGCAAAGCTATTCAAAGGCTAACTTTAGCCTAGCAAAGCTAGCTGCTTCCCACATCGAGGAAGTGAAAGACACTTCTGTGAGAAACAGTCTGTAGCATCTGTAGCTAGTTCTCAGTGTGACTTGCCACCTAGAAGAGCTTTTCTCTCCTTTCTACTGACTCTGAAGCAGGGCAAGTCATGTTCCTGCAAGTTTAGCATCTCTGAATGGTCCTCTTGAAGTGAGCTGAGGAATCTTGCTTTCAGCATTCGTAGTAGTGTTTTTTCTTCAGAAGGGGTGCTTTTGGGTTTTGCACAAATTACTTATATAAAATTTTAGAGATATTGGAGAGTGGAAACGAATCATAGCAATCAGTTTGGAGTTTGTATGTGCTGTATAGGATTCCTCTAGTTTCTGACCTTTCCTCAAGTCATGTTCTTCGGTAAGAAAAAAATTCAAATATGCCTGAAAGACACTAGGACATTCACAATAGTCATGCTGTTATTTTAATCTGTTTTTTCTTTTCTGATTTCTTCCTTTTATCTCATGAGAACAGCATCAGCTACCTTGAAGCTTTGTTTTAAATGTTTCATGGCTTCCAAAACCAAAAAGATTTGTCAGAAGAGCTATTTTAATAAGATTGCCACAACTTGGTTTATGTTTGAGTGGTTTTGTACATCTTTCTAAAATGGAATTTTTGTTGGTGCCAGAATGCTGCTAATGGTAGCAACTGCCTCAAGGTGAAATCAAATAACTGTCTCAAGATTCACACTTTTTAAAGTGGCTTATTTTTTGTTTGAGGACTGAAAAATATTGCACCTATTTTACAGTAACTTGTTGGTTTAGTTGGATAGTTGGAAGAAAATAACTGTCCAGGATAGGAATATTGTATTTTAAATATAACACAGTATATTTTGGCATTTAATTTTGCAGGTATTAGTAGGCAATTTTGTCGTGGCTGCAGAGAAGGTTGGAGAAAGCATTATCTTTTTCTGTCTCTCTACTTTTTTTTTTTTTTGTAGCTGAAATACAGACTTTCAGAATGGCTGAGGTTGGAAGGCTTTGGAAGTCATCTTGTCCGATCCCCCAGCTCTAACAGGGCCATCTGGAGCCAGTTGCCTAGGACCACATCCCAGCAGCTTTTGAATATCTCCAAGGATGGAGACTCCACAACTTCTCTGGGCAACCTGTGCCAGTGCTCAGTCCCACTCACAATAAATGTTTCTGGATGTTCAGAGGGAATCTCCTGTGTTCCAGTCTCTGCACGTTGCTTCTGGGCCTGTCACTTGGCTCCAGTGGAAAGAGTGTTTGTCATTTTTTGAAACCTCTCATTGGTTATTTATATACATGGATAAGATCCCCTATAAATATTCTTCAGAATGAACAGTCCCAGCTCTCTCGGACTTTCCTCGGGAGAGATGCTTCAGTCCCTTCATTATCCTTATGGCCATTTGCTGGACTGTCTCTAGTCTGCCCACATGTCTCTTGTAGAGGAGAGCCCAGAACTGGATTCAGCACTCCAGGTGTGGCCTTGCCAATGTTGACCTGCTGGCAGTGTTTTGTATAATGCAGGCCAGGCTACCGTTAGCCTTCCTTGCCACAAGGGCACATTCCTGGCTTATGTTCAACTTGTCCAGCTGGACAACCAGGTATTTTTCTACCAAGCTGATTTCTACTTGAGTGACCCCAGCATATATTCGTGCATGGGCTCATTCTTTTCCCTGGTGCAGGACTTTGCACTTCTCCTTATTTAACTTTGTGAGGTTCCTTTCATCTCAGCTCCAGCCTGTTGAGGTCCCTTTGGATTTCAACACAACCTTCTGGCATATCAGCCACTCGTCCCAGTTTCATGTCAACAGCAGACTTCCTGAGGGTGCAGGCTGCCCTGTCATCTGGGTTATTAATAAAGATGTTAAACAGGACTGGTCCTAATACTGATTCCTGGGGTACACCACTAGTTACTGGCCTCCAGCTGGACTGTGCCACTGATCATCACCCTCTGGGTGCAGCTGCTCAGCCAATTTTCAGTCCACCTCACTGTCTACTCATCCAGGCTGTACATGGGGAAACAGTGTCAAAAGGCCTTACTGAAGTCCAGGTAGACCGGGCTAGTCACTTTGTTGTAGGAGTTTACCTGTTTGGTCAAGCATGAATTCCCTTTGGTGAATCCATGCTGACTACTACTGGTGATTTTCTTGGTGTTCATGTGCCTGGAAATGGTTGCCATGACTTGCTGCTCCATCATTAAATTAAAAAGGTTTGTGATAGTTTTTTGGGGTTTTTTTAATATCAGGAACTAGACAAAATAACTTATTTGAGAAAGATAGTCAAGCCCCATTCAGCATGCTCTTGATAGTTATCTCTTGGAGCTCTCAGCCGAAGAAAAGGGTTATTTTAGCATGGTTTACATTGTAGCATGAACATTGAATTGACACAGGTTAAAGTACTTACCAAGAATTTGTTGGACTGCTTCTGGGGCTTGTAACCCTCAATATCTTTATTTCCATTGTCTGTGTTGATTTGGCTAAAGCTTGCAAGGGTCTACCAATATACTACATTCCCCCTTTTGATCATCATCTGTGTGGATCAATGTCACATAAAAGGCACATTTAGACATGGCCAGCTCTGGACTGCCCAATTTGGGCCTTTTTGTAAAAAGAAAGCAACCTGAAGTTGTCTTAGATTTCAGTATTTTTCACTCCTTTGCATTCATGTATTTGATTTGTATACTTATATTTGAAGTAAAATAACCATTGTGGGAAACTCCTGAAAATATGGATTAGCCCCTGTTGCATCCCCACTGTCTTGCTCTTCTGAACATCAGGAGTATTTGAGTTTCAAATGGTATTTCTAGCAGCTTTTTTCTAAAGAATTGCTAAGCACAAGTCCTCTTATGAGAATGGGATGCAAAGCTTTGGTTGCAGTTTGAATTGACCGTATGGTGAGGTGGGACCATAAATCTGTCACGGAAATTGCAGAAGTTTGACTCTTAGATCTGAATTAATCTGATTATAGGGTACTAATCCCAATAATACCTGTGGGTATTTCTTCACTTCTGCTTTTCCCTTCAGTAAATTTAGGGTAAAATGTAGTTCTGTTTTTTGCTTTAGGGATGTCTTTTATCTGTGTTGTTCACAAGTTTAATTTTCTTCTGAACTGCTTTAATAAACTCTAATAAATTCAGTTTCTTCAGGAATCATGGCCTAGTCATTTCTTCCAAGAAGACTAGATTTGTCCTAGTTTAGCACTAGATTAGTGCTAAATTGTGTTACAACAATTGAAAAATACGTATTTATTCAGAGTGGTATCCTAGTCCTCTTCCAAGTCTAAGGAAACTCTGTCATTCTCTTCACTGGAGGTAAAACATCACACACAGCTTCAGGGAGGTATTAACTGGGCTATCACTTTCAGACATAGATTTTTTTTTTTTCTTTTTTTTTCCTAATAAAACTTTTTCTAAAGTGGCTAGAAAAATATCAGTAATAGAACATAATGTTTGGAAAAGTAGTCACAGTGGTAGTAATGTATGTTTTCCTGTATTTTTAGCATAAGCATGTCTAACTAGTGTTTTGTTTCTTCATTAAAAAAAGAAAAACAATAACCTAAGTCATGTGATCTATCTGCCCTGTGACTTTGCTTTCAGTAGCCTTTCTGTCCCTTATGTGGCATCCCTCACACAGCTCATAGATTTGGTGCAGCCTATTGAAGAATTAAAAAAATTAGCAATTTCATAGCATCAGCTATTGCTGCTGTGATGTGCCAAACAGACTCTCCAAACTGGTCATCAGACTGACCAGCTTCAGTTATTCTCAAAGCTGCTTTCTAATTACTGATGATGTAAAATCTCCTTAGGTAATTAGCCTCCAGTATAGCAATTAGCTTATAAAATCACTTCGTACATAAACTGAATACGTATCTTAAGTGGAGGTTAGTCCTTGTGTGTTGACAACTGGGCATTTGTTACTTGCTGAACTAATTCAGAAATATTTAGACTTTTTATCAAATAGTCTAAAGGTTTCCTCAGTACCTGTAGTATGTAGTTGCTAGCTGAAAAGCACTGTTGCCCATTATCAGTTGTCTGAACAAATTTGTCTACAAAGAAACTTTCATAACTTGAGAAACTGGAACATTTGACTATCTAAAGCCAGTCAACTTAAATAATTTGCATATTCTGTTAATATATAAATAGCAGAAATGTTTCGAGTTCATGTTAATTTTAATATGAAATTTTGCTTATCAGAATTGGTGAAAGAAATGTTGTAACATCTGAATGTATATAACCATTTAGTGCAAGGGAACCCGGTAATTTTTGGAAACAGCTGAAAATGTCATTTTAAACTACTTTTTCCAATCTTATGATTTAACATTTTAAGTGCAAATTTTGGCAAGGTTTACTAATGTGTTGTAATAAGAATATAATACAATAGGTAGAAACTTGAATGTTGCTGTAGAATTTGGCAGAAGTCTTCTTGCTAGGTGTCATAAACAACGTCATTTTAAAACAGTAACCTCACTGAGAGTCAGTCACACGTCTTTGGGTCATTGATTTTTTTTTTTTTTTGGCTTTGAGTTTTATTAAATGTTTCCAGAAATGTTTGAGAAGTGAATCTCGGCATGAAGTGTGTTTTGTATGAATTGGTACAGGTAGCAAAAACTGCAGGGAAGTAGATACAGGGGTTGTTGTTGTTGTTTGTTTGTATTTTCCTTCTGCCTTAGAGTCTTTACCAGGTTTGGCATATTTCTCATTAATTGTTCTAATACTGTATTCATTCCCAGGTATAGAGATGTCTGTGAGTGGTAACTGAATAAGCAGCGTAACATAGCAAATGATAATCTGTATCTTGCACTGTTTAAAGAGTTCACAAAAGAACTATCTGCCTATAGGTAAATTAAAATTCATAAATGGTTAAACTTATGATGAAACTGATTTTTACTAATACCTCCTGGAATTCTTCTTTCTCTCTGAAATGTTTAGCTGAGCAGCAGATGGAGATAAAGAGTACTCAAAGATAAATTGTGTCATTTTGTTCTTTTTTTTTTTTTTTTTTTTTTTTTTTTTTTTTTTGAGCCACAGCTCTTTTTTTTAAATTGTTTGGACCAAAGACCTGGTTGATGGGGCGGGTTAAAGGGCAGCTGTTGACCACAGGCT
>JAAGNO010011604.1:38644-52475 GCA_033439905.1 Ceryle rudis
TTTTAAAAAAAGCTTTTTACAGTTTTATTTTTTAATATATTTATTTAACAGCTTAGTTCACTGAAAAGATGCAGTTAAATTGCTTGATACTTGATTGTAGGCAGAATGCTAGGGAAAGCCTGTTCTGCAGGAATGTTCCCAGAATGCCTGCCCAGAGCTCTGAGCTGCTGGGAGGGGAGGCAGCTGGCCTGTCCCATCAAAGACTTCGGCCAGCCTGGGGAGGTTGATGCAAGATCCACCGCTGCATTAACAAAGAGGTGAAGTAGGCAGCTGTGCTATTTTTGGGAAGATCTAGAGCTCAGATATAGGAGACAAGTCTAGAAATGTTGTATAGCTGCAGCAAGGGGAGATACCATGCTGAATGTGACACTGGAGACGACCTAGAAAGGAAGAGGATGTCCTTGTTCTAGTTGTCCGTTGACTCTAGCTTTATCTGTCCTGGGATCAGTGAACCACCTCACTGTACTGATAAAAGTTTCTTGAGCATTTCAGTTCAAGTCCAACATGTGTCAAATACCTCATTGTGTTTTATTTCATTGCATCTTGCTTGCTGTGTTGCTTATCTTTCTTTGGCTAGTCCCCCCCACCCTGATTTTTCCCTTCTGTTCTCTCTGCTGTGCCATTTTAGGCTCCAAATAGACTTTGCCACTATCTGTGTCTCTCTGTGCAAATGCTTGCCATGGCATCGGTATGGTATGGCTTTCCTGTACATTTAGAAAACACTTAAAGCAGACTGCTGTCCTATTTTTCTCTTGATTCAGTACTTAATTGTCTATACCAAATTAATGTGGTTGGTTCGTGTGGTGTTTGGTTTGTTGGTGTGGGGGGTTTTTTTCTGTTTTTTTTTTTTTTTATTTGCACTTAGGTTCGTATGGTCACTCAAAGTAATACCCTAATGGATTACTGTGCCCATGTATACTTATTTCTCACTATTTTCCACTGCCTTCCTCTTCCCTGTCACAACAGAAACAAGCTATTTCCTTTGTTTTCTTTGTTTTCCTGCCTGAGCCACATACCCAAGTAACTCCGGCATATGTAAGAGGTCTTCTTGAATACTGAAAGGTCATCTCTCTGCAGTTGGACAGTAATACCCAGCTTGTGTTGTTCGCTTTTCTCCCTGCTGCTCCCTGACAGGAACTCCTGGTTGTTGTTTTTCCTCCTGCTATGTAATCATTAAAAAAACCCCAACTTGACTGTAGCCAACCTGTTCATGGGATTAACTGGCCTGCCAGACATATGTTGTTCCTCTGTTTATAAGTAAAAATCCTAAAGCTCTTTCTCTCTCCAAATACTCAGGAAGTTTAAGAGCAATGTACAGCAGCTCAGAGGTGCACAGTAAGTAGGGTGAGAGAGAAAAGGACATCCTGGAGAGGTGAGCTATGAGTGCAAGCACTGAGACAAGAGTAGTAGTGTTAGGTGGGAGAGGGAATTTATTCTGTGTTTTCATAACCTGAGCTATAAAACATCACCTGAGTGATGTCCAGGGCAAAGGGATGCTGCAATTTCTGGCTGATCTTATGAGTAAAAGAAGAGACCTTGCTTGTTTTGTGTATTTTCTCTTCCTTAAACACAGAAAACCCTTGTGAAACTCATTAAGTTCAGTAGTAACTTCATCTTAGCCCTTGTCATCTCCCCTGGTATAGCTACAAGTATTTTTGAAGCTTTGAGGTTTGGGTGTGTTGTGTGGGTTTTGGTTTTTTTTTTTTTTTAATTTATTTTTTATTTGAAGCAGTAAGATTCTGTAGCATCTTACTAGTAATACTAGCATTAAGATATTAGCACTATGGCAGTTCCAAAAAGCCCCACACATGGAGTAATTTTGCTTAATGCCATTGTAAAAAACCAAACATACAGCTTTGCAGTATTGCCATATTACCATTAGGGGAAAATGCACCATTTAAATCTCTATTTGCCAAAGTAACTTGTGGTATAAATTCTGGTTTCTCTTCCTTAAGTCTTTAAGGTGATAGCTTATGTTTTCTCTGAGCAGGACTGAACATCACCCATGGTGACTTAAATGATGTTTCTTAGTATTGGTATAGGCCTGATTCTTGCATCAATAGAGTATACAAAATAGATTCAGTACAAACCTGTGAAGATTAATGGAAAAAAGTAGTTTGTCAATATCTGGTATATTAGTGGGGAATCCATGGATGCTATTTATATTTTTACTGTGGCATTTCAAGGCTGCATTGTTTCCCATGGCACTCCAACGAAATAATTTAGTCTTGAAGCTGAATGATCAGAAGAATATTCTCCCCTACTTCATTGCATGACAGCCACAAGTTAGAGGTGATCCTTGTTTGTAATGTGAAATCACTAGTTTGTTTCCCTCCCACCACTCCTGTGTCTATCCCCTTTTCTCCAAGCTGTCAGTCAGCTCGGTTAAGTCTTTCCTTTTATATTTTAAATTAAAACTAGTTAAATTTTATTTATACCATTTACTCAAATACCAAGACAAGACTATGTATGAAGTTTTCAACAGCAAACTGTCCCTTTCATGACCAAAATAAAACCAAGGAAGGATATCCAGAACAACAATGGAGCAGCCTCTTAAATACCACCCAATCTTAAAAAACAAATGAAGGTAACAATAACAGAAAATAATAAAGTTGGTGGGCTTGTATGATTTTTGAAAGATTATGCTTGATTTGTTTTAGACTGACAGGGAAGGTAATTACTGTTTGCAGGTTCCTCCCGAGCATGTTGCCTGTCACTAGGCATTTGTAGTTTGGAAGCTTCAGTGTGAGCTCCTCAGTTCACCCTATTACTGACGGCAGCGCGGTGCGCGAGCAGCAGCAGCCTCCTGCTGTAATGGTGCAGGGCACTCTCGGTGCTTTCCAAGTACCAGGAGATAAACAGGAAGTCAGGATGTGTGTCTGAGAAGTACCTTATTACATGGTTCTTGTAATTAATGTTGCAAAACCTGTTCAGCTGCATTTTTCAACAGGCAGCCTTGCAGGGATCTCTTCAGTTCCATCAGCTCTTGCCAGATTTCATGAGCTTCTTCCACAGAGTCAGGTTTGTCTATTTTGCCGATTTCCTGCGTCATGCGCTTCAATATCAGGTTCATGCAGATGGCTTCTGCCTTGCATTCCCACTTGGCTGGGTTGTGATATCTGTTCCCCTCTCAAACCTCCTGTGATGTCAACCAATTCATCTGACACGCAGGGCTACAGTGCAGTGAGGTGTCAGTTGCACTGTGCCCTCCTCAGGAGCTACGCCAGGGTTTGCTCTGTCTTTCCCTTGTATCATTCCTTGACTGTTGTGCAGCCTAACAGATGATATTGCACATTTACAAGAGAAGGCAATTGAAGATTGTGTGATGATATTTTAATTTTTTTTTTTCCTTGACTTTGGTCTTGTCTGATTTTTGGCAGCCTTCTGGCAGAAGGCAGAGAAAGAAAAATGTAGTTTATCCTATAGAAGAAAAAAATCTGGTAAATATTTTGAGGTATTGCAAACAATGGAGTGTGCAAGTTTAGGTAAAATTTTGCTCAAGATTTTCCTTTGTAGCGCTCTAATTCATGTTTTGAGGTTTTATTTTTTAATGCAACATGTTCAAAAACATTTTACTAGTGCTAGAAAAAGCCTCTTGAATTTTCTTCTTGATACTTGAAGAGGTGATACTTTCATTCTCTTCTTGAAACCCTCTGACTTTCTTTAAGTAATAAAAATAGGCTGTTTCTGTTGTTCTATTTTTTTTCTTCTGCTTTCACATGGAGTTAAACATCTTTTAGAACTCCATTTTCAGAATTTCCTATACTTACCTTTCTTTAAAGTCCCGGCACCTCAGCTTATTCTGTTTGACCTTATAAACCTTTTTCACTCTATTCTGTGGTTTTCATTGCTGTAATATAATTTTTATTTTTCCTTCCTTAAGAGTGGTACAAACCCTTAAAAGACAGTTTAAATCTCTGGGAAGGCTCAGGATATGAACCTAATGGACAAAAGCATCATGAAATCCAACTTTGTTGTCTTTTTTTATTTCTACAGGTTTGCTCTGTCTAGCTTTTTTCCTGGGCATTTGCATAGTGAACTCCTCAGAGGAGGATTAATTTTGTATTGCAAAGTGATGAAGTACTCCCCATGTTTTAAATCTAATGTCATGTTAAAAGACACAAATATCTCCATCCAGAAAATAGTTATAAGCTGTAATATGTTGTTACGAACTAGATAAGCTCTGCCTCTCGTTTATTTGGTAAACTTCAAGGAGCAACTGCTACATGATTATTGCAAACTTCTAGATTTCTTTGATTTAATGTTCAAAGCGGTTTTCTTACATTACTGTTCACAGCTGTTGAAGGTTGTCTGATTTTGCTGGGCTGGAACTTTGGGGTGTGCTTGGCTTGCTGCCTGCCTTTCAGCAGCTTGTCATGGACAGATGTTGTGATGTCTCCCCCTGAGTATTTTAAAGCTACTTAAGTGAATTCTTCAGACAGCACTTATAAATCCACATGCAGGCTTTTGAAGGCTAATAATTTAAACTGTAAGGCTAAAAATTTAAAATCTCAGATGACACATTTGACATGCTACTCGGGGAGAACAGACACAAGAAAAAAAAATCAGTGTCAGCCTTTGCTAGTTTAAAAATATACTTAGAAAAAAATAAATACAAATTCTAAAACTCTGGTGATTATGTAAGATTATGAAACAGGATAATATATAATTCCATGGTGAGAGGAGCATGTTGCTCTACTTCGCAGTATGTCTGTAAGATGTAACTTGAATATTCATGTTTTGAACATGCAAGTAATTGTCATAGACTCACTATGTCTAGTTCACATAATTTCAGATTTATGTATGTAATTGAAAATGCAAAATGATTTGCATGCCCATAACTACTAGGTGAAATTCAGAATATAAATCAAGTCTGACTGCCATGTCAGCCATAAAAGCTGTCACCGTTTCATGTAATTAGAGCTTCAGAAATGCAAGCCCAGAGTATATTTGTTTAAAAATTGGTCGAGTCTGTTCTATCCCGTACTGGCATAAAGGTAATTTCAAACAAGTAGTAAGAACTTGGGTTGTTACTGGGCTAAAAGAAATTCCCAATAGGACCAAATGTGGGTTTTATGTTTTTATTTTGTATCAATAACTTTCTCAAGACACCAAGTGGAACACGAATGTGTTTGATGTTCAGTTTTTTCTTAAACTTCTAGAGAAAATACTGTGTGAGAGAAGTGGTAGTATGTATAAAGGAGAGTTCAAAACTGTTGGCTTGAATTTAGTATTTCACTTAAGTCAATTTTGGTACTAAATTTTCCTGTTCCATCTCTCACGTCCTTCTATTTCACTTCAATGGATTTACCATCCTGATAGATTTGTTTTATTCTGGGGGTGGTTTGTAGCTGCTTGTCAGCCACAAAAGTGAAGCTTGACTTGTCAAGCTGTACATAGAAAGGAACAGACCATTTAAGTTAATGTAAGTGCAGAGGCTCCAAGAGAACAGAAAATACTTTCCTTAGAAGTTACAGCTTGGTTTTATTTTTCTTCCTTCATTGTGCTACTTGAATAAATGATTTTCTACACACACATGCACACCCTGATAGGAAGTATAGGGATTTGGTGTAACTCTGCTGTGTTTTTTTGTGTCCGCTGCGGGAAAAGATAAAAGTGTTCGCAACCGTCCTTTGTTTAGCTTTTTTGTGTCTGAATAGTCATGAGTTGAGGATCCTCAAGTTGACCTAAACTGACTAATATGAATTTGTATTGTCTGTGGCCCCTTAGGGGGATATGAAGGTGTTTGGGCTTCTTAAAATGCATTTATTCTCACAGCAGTTTTATTAGTGGTCTTTTATTGCCACTGTTGCCCATGAAGGACTGATCTGTAAAGCAGCACAGAATATTTTTGTTTGCCTTGTAGCGAGATCACAGTGTGCTGAGTAGTGGGGTTAAGCTTAGTGTGTTTACGAAAGGGTAACTGGGAAGTTCAGCACCAATTTACACAGAGCCTGTGACTTACAGTAGCCTGCAAACAAAATAAGCTGTTAATCACATGTTTGCACTGAATTGGCCTCTTTCTATATGACCATGGCTTATTTTACTTGTGTTTGTTTCATTATACCTAAGATGTAGGTCAGTGTTTTCAGATACTGAATCTTGATGGCTTAGAAACAAAATGCAGTTACTTTTGTAATTGAACTCTGGTAACAATGCTGCTGATGCACGAGGTGGAAGAAAATCCTCCTTCCTATCTTCTAGTATCTATGATAACATAGAATAAATTTATTTGTTTAACATGTTCTTTGTAAATATGCCCATGGATCTATACACATGGAGCTGAGGAGGGAGATGTCGCATTTCTAATCTTTTTTGGTAGGTTGGTTTGTTATTTTTTTAAACTCATGTGACGTGCTTTGGGGAGTCACAGGATATGTAGGGTGTGTGAAGGGGAGTTTGGCACTGCTCCTACCCCGGAGCTGGGTGAAATAGAATGAGGGATTTAGCCTCCTGTGGTGATGGTATAACAATGTTCAGTAAAGCTACCTCTACCGTGTCTCACTTATTTGTAAGTCTCCCTGTTTTCTCTGTAATACTTTATGGAATTTACAGAGCTTTCATCTTTCAATATGCAAACTCAGGTCTGGGGCTAGGCTGTTGGTTATGCAAATATTTGTCTCATATGACCTTTATGGTACTTTTGGAGTTCATAAGTAGGCAGTGCTAGGACGGGGACCTGTGGCTTCAGACTAAAACATGGATCTTCATCTCTTCTAGATTCTTAAGCATGTGAATTAAATTTGAGTCGTCTCTTTCAATGTATGCATAAGAAGAAAGTTACAGATCTTTAGTTCATAGGTTTGAGTCATCCTCAACTCATTTGCTGTTTTTCCCTAAGAAGTCTCTTTCCCTTACCTACTTCTTTCTGCCTTCAAACTTGTACAATTACGAATGATGTTGACGCACAATGAGATGTATTAATGCAGCAGTCCATTTTCCTTTCCAAATGTAATCCATGTAGAATAATGAAAAGCACAGGCTGATCTCATTTGTGATATATGTGGTGTTAGAGAGAGATCATTTCTTCTCCTGTCCTTGATGAAAATGAGACTGTCAAAGATACTAGCTGTCCATGTATTAGCCGATGAGTTTCCTTGGCTCTAAATGTCACCAAGTTTTATTATGATAATGGCTCAAGGAAGAAATTGAGGAGAATAGGTTGTCATTAGCTAAGCAGAATTTAACAATGAAAAAGCATCCTGACAAAGTTTATTTAGAAAGATGTCCCATCATCTTATAGTTTGTCATCTTTAGGGTTTCAGAGTTCTGGGGAAGAAAACAGAAGGTACAAAGACGCATTTAAAAAATGTCATGGTTTGAGTTAGAACAGAAGTAATTCTGTTCAGTGATTTAGCTTCTCAGCGAAGTCTCTTGTAACTGTGGATTCTGAAGTTAACGGCTGCCTGCTTCTAGAAGTGATAATTCTCTGTGTTTGTAGTTACTGCCAAGGATCAGTGTGCAGAAAGGCTCTTGCTTATACTTTCTTCTGTGCAGACCAAGGTCACTGCTCAATCTTGTGCACTGTGCTGGGGCTGCAGAAAGTAAAAGTCTGCACCTGGAGGGAGGAGTGGCCAGGACAGGGCACCCTAAACTGACCAGAGAGATTCCATCCCATATATATTGTATTCAGTATGAAGCTGAGGGATCACAAGGGTCAAGCTCTCTTCTTCAATGACCAGCATCTGAGAAGGACTGTCTCTTCTGCCTTCAGTCTTAGTCCATGCAGTTCTGGAATCCAGCTCCTGAATCCAGTTCCTGTCTGACATTGAGTCCAGTCTGCAACTTCCCCTTTACCTTCTCCACAGCATCGGGGAGGTTGGGTTCAATGCTGGTTTTGTTTATATTAGTATATATTTCATTTTATTATTACTATTTTCATTAAAGCTTTTTTAGCTAGCTTTTCTAATCTCTTAAGTCTTACTCTTTATTCCCTTTTTCTTCCCCTTATGGCAAGGGAGAGGGGTTGGTTGGTGGAGAGCAGTCATTTGTCTAGTGTCTTGCCTGGCCCTAAACCTTGACAAAAGTAAAAATCATTCTTTGTGCCTCATCTTTAATGTCCATTAATGAAACCTGACTAAAGTTGGTTAGTTTGTAGCAGATAATTGGTAGCTTTGATTAAAGCATTCTTTCTAGATCCACTTTCAGTAAAAATACTGGGAATTAACTATATGTCAACTGATCAGAAAATCGGTAATATAATTGTTGTGGTTTATCCTCAATATTGGCAGTTAAGTAGTGTGGCTCATTTTAAAATTGAATCCTTCCCAGATTTGTGGTAAAATGTTCAGTAACTGTCATCTCGGTGCATTGTCTTCCAAGCTTAGTATTTATTTTTTTGTATTAACTTAAGAAAACAGTCACAATAAGGTGACTCTAAAATATATGCAGAACTCTGAATGTGAGTGTTACAGAGGGTTGAGTCTCTGCATTCCTCCTGTCATGAAGCAAATGTTAATAAAGTATTTTATTATGGAATATAAGTTTGGGAAATACTCTACTGAGCAAGTCCTTTGAGACAGAAACTGCACACAGGGTAGGTAATTAAATCTAGTGAAGTGTTTTGAGAGCAGTATGTGCTTAGCCAAGACTGAATGTGTGCATCAGACAGTTGAGTATCTACCTCTTCCAGCTACGAAATGCCAGTACAAACTTTTTTCAGTATTTTGAGTGCAGCACCGATGAGCACCTGAATTGGCTATTAGATTTATACACACCTGGAGTGCCTTTGCTCCCTGAGGAGGAGCATTAACAGTAAAGAAAAAAAAGTGTTTCCCCCTTTCTTACCTTTAGAAAGCAAGGGAATAATAGTATAAAACCAAAAATATGACCCCAAAGCTTTCTGAGCTGACTTGCACAGAAGAGGTAGGACTTCAAGGATTGAATCATGAAAATTTTACTGAGGAGTATCTTGTATTTCTCTCTTGCTTTCAGCCTAGTTACGCCCAAGTAACTTATGATGAATTTGCTTTATGGCTTGTTTGTGTGTTTTTGTCTGGGTTTTGTGTGTGTGTGTGTGGGGGGGGGGGGTGGGTTGTTTTTTTTTTTTTTTTTTTGGTTTTTTTCTTATATTTACACACCCGTTGTGCGTCGAGAGATAGTGAGCACATTACAAATTTCCTGTAAGCCTGCTTTTTCTCTCAAGCCTACCTCTGCCATTTGTGGTCCTCTGGTCTGTGGTAGACAGGATGTGATTTCAATAACTGTCACTGACTTTACTCCGTGCCGTGTGGCACTGTGCTCAGCATTGAAAGCTCAGAGAAGGGAGGAGTGGGGTGGGGGTGATGTTTGTGGTTATGGTTTTTATCTTTACAAGCAAACATTACCCATGCTGAGGCCTCACTTCCCTGGAAGCAACTGGACATCTGCCTGCTGATGGAGAGCAATGGATTAATTCCTCTTTGCTTTTCTTACTTATCTGTCATCATCTCAATCTGAGTCTTTTTGCCTTCTGTTTTTCACTCCCATCACCTGGGAGAGGAAGGGAATGGGCGAAAGGCAGGGTGAATGTTTGGCTGCTGGCTGGGATCTAACCACTACAGACTTTGTCACTGGACAGCTGATGTGGAATAGGCTTAAAAACCATTGCAGATGGAGGAGGAATGTGAGGCTAGACCTGTTTTATGAAGTAAGAGGACATAGTCTGCTGCTCAGAGGGAGGGATTTTGCTTTCTAGCCCTAGTCATAATGATGCTGGTGGTGTTGGAGGTGCAAGATGGGCGTTGAAACTAAGTTCAGGACCCCTGTGGAAAAAGAAAAGCCAAGTGAAGCTGTGTGGGTTTTTTTCAAGCAACTATGAAAATGGTCAGCTGATGGTATCTGATGTTGCTTTTCAGAAGGGGTTTGTGTAATGAGCTACGGCACACTGGGACTGTCAGACTGTTCTTGTGCTTGGTTGAATGGATAAACTATTGGGGAGACTTTTTTGAGAATTTGGACGTTCGTGCCTTTGGAATATTGTGTGTGTGCAACCTCTGTTTGCAGAGTGAGAGTTACACAATGGAAGATTTCTGGATTAATTTATTATTGGAGTATAATATTAATTACAGCCTATCTCTTAGGAGCAAATTGATGTGATCTGACTGTGGAACTGTTTTTCTGCATGGGTAAGCAGGTGTATTAAAAACAGAGATATATCAGGGTTTCTACTTTAACAGGGGAAAAATTAAAAGGTAAAGTTGGTGAGCCAGTTCAAGGTTAAATGAGATTACCAGACCATTAGATAAATATTTAATGCAGAATGCAGATCTTCATCAGTCATTATCTTAACACCTCCTGAGATAAATAGGGTACTTGATGCATTTTAGTGCAAAACTCTGTTGAAGTTCCCTTTAAAATGAATCAGATGCAGCTTCATCAGGTTTTACTTGATGAAGTTATGGTGCCATATTGCTACATACCAGCATAATTAGAGATGCACACTCAGTGAAGTTAAAATTGCGTATTTTCAAGACTTAAATGGAGTTCTATAATCATCAAGTCCAGGAATTAAATAGCTGAATTAATCTGGCAGAAACAGAGTTGAGAGAAATTACTGAAAGTGAGAAAATGAAGTTGGAAGTTCAATTTCTTCATTGGTTCAGTTTTACACAGTCTGTTACTGATTGGCAAACCAGGCAGTTAAAAAGCTCCGATTAGGCAGGGGAAGAGCTGAGAGTACAGACAACAAATCTGCTCATCAGCTGAGTCCGTAATAGCTAAATAATACCATAAACTTTTTTCTTGTGTTTCTGCTGTTCACTGTCAATACCTTTTACAAATTGATGGGGAAAAAAAAAAGTGTAATCTCTGGCAGGGTTACTAATCCTGTAAATTTTTTTAAATTTATTTATTTATTTTTAAAGTGTGTGTAATGAGAGCACTCTAGGATACTGGGTGGAATGTTAACAGCCAGCCCTGACAAAATAGCCAGTATCAAGTGCAATGTTCAAAATTCTAGATTTGCTTTATGGACATGAATGATGAACTGGAATTTTTTTAGTGACTTTTAACTCATGAAGCCAAGAAAAATCTTACTACTCACTGCAGTCACAGGTAATACTTCAATGTCACAGACTTATTTGGAAAAACACTTTTACTCAGACTTGAACTTTTTAGGCTTAAGAAAACAATCCATCCTAAAATAGGTAAGGGAGCCTTTACATTTAATGATACATCAACGCACATGATCACTTCTTGAAATGCAGCAGTCTTTGCTTTCTCTCCTACCTGTTTCTTCTCCTCCTCTCCAAAGTATTCAGCTTAATAGGAGAATGATATTTCTCTAAACTTCATGCCTTTGCCTTATATATATGTACATGTGTGTGTGTGTGTGTTTATGTAAACAGGTCAAATTAATTACCTGCTTTTTTGTGACATATTTGTAACTTGAAAGTTTTAAAAGTCATGTGCATCTGTGCTGTACAGCTGAATTTCTAATTAAGTAATAGCTTCTAATTTTTAATTATTGAATGATTTTGTAGATGCTGTACAAAGATGCAAGAAGATGGCAAGAGAACACTGATCTTGACTGCCCAGTTAGAGCCTTGAAGCTGCATTTATCTCATATCCACCCATATTTAGCACAACTCCCAGAAGCTTCAGATTACTTGTGAGCTCTCAGCATTCCCTGTTGTAGCTCGTAATTCTGCCACTTGACCACAAGCGGGATGCTTATGGATTGTGTGATGAAGTCTGAATTTGATAGTTCCACTTTTTCTTTAAACTGACACCTGTAGATACTGAAAGTGCAGAATACTATTTTTCAAGCTTTCATTATGAAGATACTTTTCTGTGTTTTTTTGTCTTTCTAGACCTTTGCATTCATTAATCAATTGCAACAGACCTTGTTACAGCTTGGCTTATTTAGTACGTTCCCAAGGAAAAATAAAGTTCTGCTCATGCATTCATTCAGCTGTGTTTGTTACACTCTGCCTCACTCCCTGGGTGCTATTCCGAGCTTCTGCATGCAGACATATGCCAGGTTCAGCCAGGTGTACCAGCAAAGCCTCAGTGTTCTGGGCATGTTGGTGTGAAATTGCACACCTTGCTGTTACAACAAACGTCAGAAAAAAAAAACCAACCACTTTTCAAGAGTTTGGGGAGGCTTTCTGCAGAAGAGTTGTGCTGGTGGTACAGCATATGGCCTTCAGTCTGGGTAATAGTAACAGCGTAACAATTTAACTTGCACTTTTATTACAGGAATTAGCAAAGGCTGAAGTGTAAGCTCTGTGTTAGAATTACTGTTTGTAAATGACTTCTGACTCCACTTCATCCAAAAGGCCGGCTGATGGGTGTTGCTTGGAGCCACAGTTCAGGAGCTTTAATCTAGGAGGGCTGCAGTGACTAGTGATGGAACTGTGCCCTTTGATTGCTTTAAATCTCTCAGCAAATGATTAAGGCGTGTTTACAGATAGAGGAAAAGTCACTCCTAAGTTGTTAAATGAGTTGATTTGAATCTGGGAATAGGAGTTTCTTCATTACAGAATCCTTCCCCAGGTATTCTGGAGTTACCACTATAGTGGCTCTAGGTTTCTGTGACTTTCAATACGAGGTTTTGTATTCACTTGCGTTTTGCTAAACTTTATTAGATGTGAATTGATTTGATTTGCTGAACATTTCTTCTGTGAGCTTTCAGGAAGAAAACTAAGTGCTGCGAAAATACACCATGCAAGTACTGAATACAGGATCTTATTTGTATGGCTAAATGCCAATTATCCAGAAATCAGGTAATTAGATCTAGTATTCCATGTGCCCTACAGTGAGTAAGTAGTATTTATAGGTAAAAGAAAACAAGTGATGGGGTCCTGTGATAGGAGGCAAATATGTGTATTTCCATAGGCTGTTCTAGTATAAATGTATTTTGTTCTTAACATCTCACATACTTAATTTTGTAATCAGTTTTTACAGTTGTCACTTCTGCAAAATACTAGCCACTAGATATGCATGCTTTAACTTTTCTCCTTGTTTATAAGTACATGTAGCACTTGAATGTGTAAAAAGTCTGCATTTAAGGCAGTTTGAGAGGCAGAAATAGTTAAATGAAGCTCAACAAGCGAGCCAGTCTAAGATGTAATACAGTGAAATTTATTTAGCAAGTTTGGTGCTTTTCTGAAAAGTACCATTAGAAGCTATACAATAATGCTTGAAAAACATATTGCTTGTCTGACTGAAGGAGTAACATTGAATATGTACAATATCCAAATAGATGTATTTATGGAGTAATAATCATGTACTCTGCATCCTTTGTTACAGTATAATTTAGTTAGCCTATTGTAAATTCTGCCTGTACTTGAGGTGAAGATACTGTAAGAGTAAACACCACGTGAAACTTTGAGAATTCCTTATTCTGCAGTCTTTAGCTGGGCTTCCTCAAACAGGAGTGGTTTGGGGGAGGTGGGTATTAATGCTCTGCGATTTAGTGGGACCCAGTGAATGTGCACCTCAAGTGATGGACAGTAAAAAAAAAAAATAGAGAGAAATGAGCCTTTAGATTGACTGCAACAAGGAATACAAACTCTGACTAATTGAGACCTAGCACTGAAAAGCTGGTATTTCTTTACCGTCACTGTGGGTGTGTTTCAGGAAAATGCAAAACTGCAAGTTGCTGCCGGCAGTTTGAGTGCAATGGGATTGTGTCATGCTTCCGACAAAAGCTTTGCTGTGCAGCCACATGACTGCGGCATCCAGAAATAATCACATAATCTTGCTGCTAGAGGCCCTGCATTAGACTCATAGCAGAACTCTCTATGTGGAGTCTAACATATTTTTCTTTTCTCTTTTTTTCTTTTCTTTTTTTTTTTTTTTTTTTTTTTTTTGTTGAAGTTGTAAGGAATTTTCCAAATTCCCCATG